>VUQK01001649.1:5787-33895 GCA_015106715.1 Bujurquina vittata
AAGTTTAAAAGTCTCCAATTAATCAAACAAAACCATCCCGGTGGGGGCCGGGGGAGGGTGTGGGGTGAAAAAGAAAGGGTTTTTGGGGGGGGGGGGGGGGGCACTTGTGTATAATTGACTCTATTTTGTAGGTGACAAAAATGGGAGCGCTCTGTCTGTGCTCTGGCCTTAACATGATGCTGGATACGGGGTCAGGGAAGAGGGAAGTCGTTTTTTTGTCTCCAACCTCTGGAACTTAAATTTAATGATTTTGAGTGTTGCTTCTGCTTTCTCTCTCTCAAAGCCTTCAGTCTCACTATCCCTAATGTTGTTTCTTCTTCCCCCTGACCTCTCTATTTCTGCCTCTCCATCCCTCTATCTCTGTTTTTGTTCTGCCAAACGCTGTCAGTGTCTCAACTCTCATTCTTTAGTTTCCCTGAGCTCAGCTGTTGGCTGTCACTCCACCGCACTATCTCACTCCATCTTTTTTTCTTTTTTTTGCCTCCCGTCTCATTCCTTGTTTTGTAGCAAGAGATAAAACGCTGCTTACATTATTTGTTGCTATAATGACAATGACACTGCATGCTTGTTTTGGGGTTGTTTTTTTTTTTGTTTTGTTTTTTTGATTTACTTGCTGGGTATTATATAGGAATGTGGCCCGAGTTATTATAGATTTCAGATGACAGCTAATTTAATTTAAAGCTATCATTCACATTCAATAACTGGCTAAAGACAAGACAGAATGACTACTGCTGTCTTTCTTACTTGTGTTGTTTTCTTCCCAGTTATGCTGTTGTTACTGTTTAATCACACTACTAGCAGTCAAGTGAACTAATCGGCACATCCAGAAAGCATAGTTTCCCCTATTTGAACTAACTAAATGCAGTATTATCTCTGTCCTTCACAATAATTATCCTGAATCTGTATTGGAACAGAAGGCACAACTCCTATGTCAAAAGTGGCTGTGTAAAATCTCCCCACTTTATTTTCTGCTCAGTAAGTTCCACGAACAAACAAAATCTACTTTAATTGTCCATAATGAATACACTGAATACAAATCATTCACATATAGAATTATGGCATAGAGCTACTTCAACTTACTTACAAAACGGATCTGCTGATGATAAAGAGTGTGTTGCAAAAAACACTTACGTTAGAGAACTGCATTAAGCCTGAAAGTATTACAAAGTAATCAGAGAGTTGAGATATTTAATCACTCCACACTGATGATTGTCTAGAAACTGTGGACAATTAAAAGGAGACAATTTTGTTCTGTTATTACTCTCCTTAAGTGGGCGCCCGGCTAAGATGGTTCCAAACGTACAATGCAGAATGCTCAATGAGGCGAAGAAGAATCCCAGAGCAACAACTAAAAGCTCAGAGAAATCACTACAGCTGGTAACATTTTGCTCATGAGAATGGAGATCGGGAGAAATATTTTGTGTACTGGTGCCTCTGGGTCTTGACAGCTTGCAATCATCAGGTTTATCAAGGGGTCTTATGGGAGGACTAAGAGGTGTTTGAGGGGGTGTTGTTTAGAGTGGCCCAGTCAAAGCCCAAACTTAAAAGAGATTGCAAACATCCATGTATGATCTGCATTTATTGAAATGTCTGTCCAAGGTATACAATGCCAATTTTTCCCCCGTACTGGAAAAATTTTATGGGCGTGTTTGATCAAAATGTCAAATACTGTTTCCATAAATAAAGGTTATTCCGGGCTATAGTTTCGCAGCTTACGAGTGTTCGTACAACTCTGACTGCCATTATAAGGCGAGCAGTGGGACAAAGAGAAAAATAATTAATAGCATCTGTCAAACATGAGGAGCGAAGCTATAGAGAGAAAAAAAAAGGAGAAAAAGGGAAATAAGGGGTGTTAGAAATACCACATTAAAAAAGACATTTAATCTACAGCATCGCATAGCGTATCACATACTATACTTATCACACCACACATTCCCTCCACAAAGCTACATTTCTGTGAGCTTGTCCATATCTCCCCTCTCTCATCCATCTGATTGCACTATCAACCAGAGAACAAACAAAACTTTCTCTAGTTTCCTCTTCTCTTCTCCACGACGCTCTCCCTTTCTCAAAATCTGGCGCAGCCTTCTGCATTCCCACTGGCAGCAAGGCACTGACAAATGGCTGCTCAGTGTACCCACTGACGAGCTATCACACCAACTGACACTATAAATCCCTATTGGGTGAGAAAGGCGAGACATGACGTTCCTATCAAGGGCAGACTGGGTTATATACAGTGCCACTTTGCTTGATCCCCCCGGACATACCGGACAGGGGGCATTAAAGCTCAGCGTTGTTACATCATAACACTGTAAGACTTGAATGAAATAGTGAATAATTGAACATGTACTGCCATTTTATGAAATAAATCTGAATTTATAGGCAGCATTTAGTCTCTCCCCTCCTGTCTCGTCTTCCTCTTTCTGTTAGTAATTTAGGAAAGGAAAGAAAGTGGGATAAGAAGGAAGGTACCATGAGGGGAAGAAACACTATATGGACACAGATAATGAGAACTCATTTCACACAGAGAGAGCAGCAAAAAATGGAAGACACGGTTTATATGATCTAGATCCCAGCCTCATCAACTACTGTAATGAGGGTTTGTATAATCTGCCATCTGTCCTACAATTACATATCTTCAGTAATGCCAAAGATGTAACGTGAGGGGGATGGATGGGTTGCAGTAGATAAGTCAAACTATGGAACATGAGACAGGGTACGAGTGATGAGCAGCACTTTTTATTATCCCGTGGAAAAAAGACGTCGTTTCCCGAATGTTAATAAATGGCAGCTAAGAGAAACACACTTATGCCTCCTGCTTTTCTATGTTGGCATTTTGAATAGACAGGAGAAAGAAATAAAGACAAAATCAATATCGGGGGAGACATTTACTCCTGCATCCTCACCTCATGCTACTGTGGTACGAGGAAGGGATTGAAGAGCAGACAAAGATCTGATTTGTCCGGCAGTCTTGTCACTCCATGTGTTTCAGTGTGAGGAGACAGCTGTGATGACTGCTTCCATATGAATCATGTGTCTGTGTTGTGCCACAATATCTTCCTCACTTCCCTCGAGTGGTAAATAATAGGCTGTCAAAATCTGTTGCACCAAAAGTACAGACATAAAGACACTTTCAGCTTAACCGAGAGCCAAAAGACCAGACATTTTAGTCAGTCAGTCAACTTGGAGACTGTCATCCTCAACCTGTCCTCTTCAATGCACCACATTTGAAACCAGGCTTAATGCTTTAGATATAATACATCTGGGAATTATGATACAGTATGACTAAGTTAAATCTCTGCTCTCCGTGGCTTTTAAAATATCAGTGACATGTAAAAAAACATGAAAGTTCCTCTGATATCAAAGTCTACAATGACTTAGCAGACTACTAATCCCGCTTACCATCACTTTCGTTGTGCATCTGCTCAAATTCTCCCTAGATACACGTCGTCTTTGCTGCAAATGGCTGTTTATCCATTCGTGCCCTGCTAGTGCTTGACACCTAAAAAGTGGGCCAATTTGCTTTCTGATCTATGCCCCTGAAGTTTTAGTGTCCTTGAAAGAGCACACTGTCACCTTTGAATGAGCATGAACACCGGGTTAAAGATCCTCATTAAGTCACCAGTATTTACTTGTTGCAAGCCACACAGTTCTGGATCAGAGCAAGGTATTAAAAGTGTTTAAAGTGCCTCTTTCTCAGTCTAGTCTCTCTCTTTTTTTTTTTAATTTTGCAACAGAATTTATGTGCATGTGGCTTCTGAATGTCCGTGTGACCTCTGCCAGTCTGTGACAGCGGGCATATGGCACCACTCTACCTCTGCCAGTCTGAGTCTACGCCTTTGACAGTGCCAGCTCAGTGGCCCTACAGACCTCTACCATTTTGGCTGTGCACCAAGAAAACAAGTTAATGCTGGTAATTAGGACAGATAGCTAGTGAGGAGAGCAGAGGAAGCGCTACTGCACTGCATGGTTTCTGACAAACTTGGCTTGGGTCTGACACAGCAGAGATAAGAAAGGATTTTTGAGTGTTGAACTTCCAAGAGATTCCTGAAATATTTGATAGAATTATGCAGGATTTGCAGAATATTCACTGACACTAAATGACATGCTGCTTTAAGAGTAGGCTGGAAATCAGTCAAAGAAATGCCATGTTGACGTTTAAAAGGGAGCTTTAACGCTAGTCATGCCTAATGTAAAATGTTGTGGGTGTGAATGTTGCAAAATTTATTTTCCTTCTGTGGCTGCTTCGCTTTTTCAGTCCACGCCATGAATAAGAAAATGTGTTTGGTCAATGAAATCATTTACATGTCTTTGAGTGGGAAAAAAAATCATCCTGTGGTCTTTACATGTAAAATGATAAAATACAAGGCACAGGGAAAAAAAACCTACAGTAATAAAGCTCCTTGCTGTGATCAAGCCTTGAAATCTATTTAGATTTGTGCAATTAGTCTACATGGTCCAGAATCAGGCTGCCTATTTGGCTGTGGTCCTAGCTTGACTGTTTCATATCAATGCGACTCCTCATTTTCTAACTAGCACCGTTTTAAATTATGCCAGAAGCATCACCACATTTAGATGCAGGCCCCTCACTATTTAGGCAACAGATGTTTGTAGGGCATATTAAATTGGAAAAGCAGGCTCCATCCACATGTGACTGTTTTAAAAGCCAAACTACAGTGTTTAGCTGTGTTGTTGCTAAGGGAAGTCATGAAGGCAAAGACAAGCTAACCAGAGATCAGCTCAGGAGAGTCTGCTGAAATCATGCAGGTCCTGTAATAATAATATTAGGCCCATGTCGTGTTCAGCACTCTTGTAATTTTGCCTTAAAGATTACAAAATAAGGCTTTTTTGGAAGCAGCAAGAAATCTGCATAAAAAACAGACAATCGTGTTAACTAAAGAACCTAGATGAACTGTTCACAGATGCGTAGTTAAACGTTACCCCAGTTAGGAAATTAATAATGAATCACATGTCCCTGATCAGGCTACAGACACGCAAATCTACATACATATACAAATCTATAATTAAACTCTGCTGAACAGATTACACTTCTACACCACTTTCTCTATCAATAATCCACTGCTTAATACCCCGGTCTGCTGCTCCTGTTGTTACAGCAGGTGTGCCAACTACACACAAAAAGACCCAGCACAATCACATCAACTTGTAATCTTCAGTCATGCATGCCTTAAAATATAAGCATTGTTCTGAATCAAATATTTTCATCCTCACACAATAATTTATCATAATAAGAATAAATTGAAGTTTGATGTTTCAATAACAGCGCCAGAAATTGGCTGGATCTTTAGCTGACCTCAGATACCAACTGCTGTTGAAAGGACGACTGATGGAAAATGCGAGGTAGACATCCGCACTAAGTGGTCTTGCCAAATTGAGTGGATTAATTACAGAAACAGCAAAACAACCGAGGTTTCGTAATAGTCTTGTCTGAAAGATTCAAGAAAGGCTTTAAATGGAAGATGATTGAGTGATAGGTGCAAGATGAGAAATCATGCAAAATGAAAGGAGGGAAAATTATTTGTACTACCTCTGGTTTCCAAGGTAATTTCTTGGTGTGCTGGCTGAGGAACTTGCGAATATGGGAGTGATCTCTGCCGTCAGCCCCTGCTGTCATTGGTTCGTCATCCTTGAGAAAATACAAAAGAAACAACAGCATTTCATCAAATCTGTTGCCATGAAAAATGCAGATGAAAGGAATTGATTAATGGTGGTCATGGATCTCAGTCATACATTCATGAAAGCATCCATCCATCATGTAATCTGACTCCTCTCCATATGTTATTTTTAGTAATTGTTATATGAAATAAAGCATGATACACTTGCACACCTATATACTGAAATAGCAGGCCAAGCAAACAAAGGTTTATTTCCCTACTATTAAAATAATGTGCAAAATCCTCCCCACTATTCACTCTTAATCCAACATTTTGAACTGCCAAAGTCCAACATACTCCAACCATTCAACCTGTCGGCCAAGATCTTTCCTCCAGGGGAACTAAGCCTCGTGGTCCAGCCAGTGCACTGCAGGGCTCTTTCACTGTGGTCTGCTAAGAGGCATGTACATGCTAATGCTGTGGTGTGACAGGCGGGACAGAGCAGAAAGGAGAGCAACTTCTCAGCCAGCTATGTGGAGATAAAAGGCTGTGGGCCTCCCAGAGGAGGAACAAAGTCGCAGAGCTGTTAAATGAGTGGCAAAGCATCCTGCATTTAGCGGAGATGTCAAAGAGGCACACCTCCACTGAGGAAAGCTGGAGAGGTTTTCAGCACCCTTGAAATGAGGGGCTTTGGTGGAGAAGGTACCAGTGTTTGCAAAAGATTCAGGGGAGGGGGTGAAAAAAAAGAAAAGACATTTTTAGAGTGGAGGAAGCAAAGAGCCAGAGCTGTCAGATGCCAAGCCTTTGATTACTTTTTTAACTTCCAAGGGAGAGAGATGAAGGAGGGAAGGGAAAATAATGATGAAGAAATGTGACAACAGGCTCCCCTCCTGTCTGTCACCAGAGGAGTGTAAAGCACCTGATGTTTGTGGGCACCAAAAGACTCACAAACAGGGTAGTTTTGTTGCGTGTACACACACACACACACACACACACAGATCAACTCAACTAAGGACAAAACATTTATATTGCATCAGCTGGTGTCTCATATAAATCAAAGACAACAGAATAACAAAAAAAGTATGAGAGGACTCATCGGTCAGTCTGATGAATCCAGAGCTGTTTGAAGACTAGAAAACTCAATGGCAGTGCCCGCAGCAAAATTATTATTTTTTAAACACGTTTGTTGGAAAGCTTACATGATGCTCAATCAGAAAACATTTTTGCTGTTTTACAGCCTTCAACAGCAGATTGTTTTATTAGTACAACTTTAATTATGAACCCACAACTAAAAATCTAGCTAATTGGCTGCTCCTTGCTTAGTCTTTAATCAATTGACATTTTCACAGACTCATCTTTAAATATTAAACAATTTCCACAAAGCTCCATGCGTCAACCAGTTTTCTTTCTAATATTGCTAAGCACAGTTTCCACACATCTACCTAAAATGAAAACTGCTTTTCCAGTTGCACAGAGGCCTGATTTGAACATATTTTTAGCATTCATAATCATTCTTCTCCTTACTGAGAGCCACTCATGCTTCTTTATGTTTGAGGTGTTGTTTATTTCATCATAAAAACTGCAAAGCCTCGTACTGAATTGTCTTCTAGTAAAGTTTAGACCTTGGGCTGTCTCTGTGACATTGTGGGCTTATTATGTGCAAACCAAGAGCCTCTTGTTCCTGGCAAGCAGTTACCTTGCCAGCAGTTCAGCTTTAACTGTTTACAAGTGGGACTGCTGTGTGAACGATGATTAAAGACCATTCATGTACAGCACATAAGAGACTTTGTATAATGATTGTAATTTAAAGGGACAATGTTTTAGAAATAACTTGAAAGAACAGACTCTAATTTACTTCTTGAGTTTGGACAGTAATTCACTGGGACAACACTTTCTTAAAGTGCAGCCTCAGCATGATCCAACTCAAAGTCTGCTTATCGATGCAATACTAAAAGGTATAGTTAACTCATTGACCCGAGCTTGCACTACATCCCTCATCCGCTGTATGTCTTTTTTCCACTATAGTGTGTATTGACTTTTCACTTTGACATGTTGTTGCTATTACTTACAGTGTACAAATACTTGCAACGGCTTGCAAGACTCATTATTTCAGACTTACAAATCTCATTGTTCGCTGGCACAGGGCCCAGAACTATGTTATCATGTTTTACTGATAATTAATGTTGATGCTAACGGGGGCCTGTAAGATGGCATTATATATTAGAAGTTGCATCAAGGCAAAACAGGGAATATCAATCACACTGATGAGACTGCCTATTTATCATATGTTTACAACGCTATTTACCTTTTTGACTTTCACACAAATGGAATAACAAATGATCTATTACACAGTGCACACAGATCTGCTGTGGGAGGAATGAATGAGGGACATAAGGGGTTGAGTGATAGATCCGATCAGAGGGATTTTGTCACTGAAATCTATCCATCTCGCCACTCAAAAACCTCACTGTTGTGGGTGCTCGCCTCCCAGCTGTTTCCTTCCAGACTCCCCATGTTCAGGGAGCACAATTTAAATGGATGACCTTGCTGATCCTCGGCCTGGAAAACAGCTGGTAGCAGTGTCCTGGAATACCAATGAGTTTAATTAATCTGCTTTGCTAAACACAAACAAGCGTCAGCATCTGCAAAAATGGGTATCAGAGAGAAATGGAAAGAGAGGTATTGAGTGGTGGCTCATTTCAAAAGTCTTTTTTTTTCACCTCCACCATCCTTCACTATAACCAGTATAGATGAGGTCATCTTAGACAGTTTCCAAAAGTACACAAATCATAGTTTCTACCCCAGGAACCTGCCACATGAGATTTGATAACCACAGCGGCGCAATTTCATTAAATTAGCTTCCTCATTCATATTAACTGCCTCACAGGTATACAGTACGCTAATTAGCCCAAGCAAAATAGTAATAATTCTTCCCATTTTGCACATTATAGTTTCAGTGAATCAAGAGTTGCTCCTGGTAACTAATTGATCTCATTAAAATGTGGAAATCGAAGAAAAGATACTGGGCCAGTGACTAATCACAAATGATTCATCAAAAAAAAAAATCACTCTTTTCATTGGTGACATCTTTAAAAACTATGGTATGATGTTCATACATCACCATATATAGCTACATTATATTGTACATCTTGACAGCTTAGTCATTGACCAAAGATTTCCAATCCATGTGACAAGATCACACTGATTGTAATGGTTATGTCCAGCTCGTTTAGGAGTTAACAGAGAAGGGAGATCCAAGCAGCAGCAGTTTTCATCAGACCCATTTAGTAATCATAACCTCAAAAAAAAGAGAGAGAAAAAAAGAAGCGCTAACCTATAATTAACAAGTGTAACCCTAACCCTAACTTAGAAATAACTGCAATACAGACAAACCAAAGAAAAGCTAAGCTGGGTGCCTGCCCGCCACCAGCAACGCCATTTTGGGAGGAGACCAGCTTATATCGGCTCCCAAACAGGTGAAGTCACTTCCTGATTGAATGGGAGGAGCTGTTAATTGGGACCGGGAAAGAAACAAAACAAGCCCAACCAAAACTGACAAGGCCGGGGCCATCACATAATGCACAAGCTGGGAGTGATTTATGGGGAACATCTAGGCAAGATAACGCAAGACAAATGAACAGTGATAAATGCAAATGAGGTAAAATATTAGCAATGGCACAATAAATAGAAATAGTTGCAACTGAGATAAGTTTGATAACAGTGCGTGGTATGCTTAGCAAGTATAGTCCTCAGAAATCCCTCTGGCACAGTGGATGTCTTAAGTGAATGTAGACTGCCAGTAGCACTTTCCCATCTCTCTCTACTGAACAGACCAAACAGAACACTGTCGGCTCGGTTTCTGAGCCGTACCAGAAAGCTCTGTGAGGTGTTACGCATTCACCAGCATTGTTGATCTGTATGTTATGTGCCTACAACTGAAGAGATGGACTTTTTCCGCACGCACTGGGTTCCATAAATGTGTCAATGTACTGTTTCTTCCTACCACATTTAAACAGTAAGAGAAAAAAATTATAAATCAATTTGTTTTATTGAAATGAATCTCAAGTGCTAGCTTAATTTAATATAACAGGGACAAACGGAAGTTCTCAGGCCTACAGCGAGGCTTTGCTCACTGCAGTAGTAACAAAGTAAAAAGCACAGTACATATTCTTATCCGTACCCGAGGATAACTTCAACATCCGAATGATAATCTAATTGAAAAAAGGAAATGCAGCGTCATGGGTTGGTTTGATTTTAATCTGATTCTTGTCATTTTGTTGCTTTCTAGTACTTTATATTGTTATGAAGAAAAGGGGAAATTGGGTCTATAATAAACAAAGAAAGCAGCACAAGGAAGAAAATCTGTTTTTCAAAAGGCTCTGCTTGATGACTGAGGGAAATGAGTCAGATAAAAACATTATGTGGCTTAGTTTTTCTGCTACTTTATACCTTAAAGTGCAATTATGCCAGCTAAACAGAGATATGTATTAGAGAAAATTGCTGAATTATCACCACAAGAGTCTTGTAGGAATCCAGCAAACATGTTTATGGAAGTCCTTGGACATCTTTCAAGGAGCACAACAAGGTCATTATTTAAAAGGCCCCATACCTGGTCTTTCACTAACCACCAAAATACTCACTATGGCAACACAGGATTTTTTTCAGCAGCAGCATGTATGAAAAAAACAGATGAAATAGTGGCAGCTCATGTGTTTTTCCTTATTTGTTCTGTGCGTTACAGCGTATTCTACAGAACTGTACAAGTAGCGAAAAAGAGATTTGATGGATAAGTCTGTCATTGACCTATAATTCACACACAAGTTGTAGTTATTGTTCTTCATGTCAATATATTTGCACAGAACATTGCTTTTACTGCTCTATGCTATACAGTATATACATAAAATCTCTCTACATCATGTGCCTTTAGACTGTATATTGAGCAATTAGTACGGCCAAAGCTGTTTATATTCTATAATCTAAGCTCAACTCTACAAAGAGTTAATCAGGTGTTTTGTGAAGCTGTGGAAGCTTCAAAGCTGGCCATCTTGATAAAAAGGTATGTCTGTCACCGGTGCATCAGCAAACACTGCTGGAAACTGAAATGAAATTTTTGCCTGCAGACTGCCATATGCTGGTGTGGCTGCTCTGGGTGTTAGCTAATGAATAGGATTGTCCTGGGAACCCCCTCAGTGATCCTGGATCAGTACTCAAGTGTGTTGAGAGGTTGAATAAATCTGCACCCTGATCTCACAATCAGCTGTTCAAGTCTATTTCAGTAAGAATACAGCTTTTGGAGTCCCAGTACCGTTACAACCAAATCCCTGTTTCTTCTAACAAAGTAGCTGGCACTGCTGAACAGAAATCAGCTCAACCAAAATGCATTCAGTTAAACGATTGCAGAACAAATCCCAACCAAGAGAACGAAGGAATGCAACTATTTTTGTCTCACTGCTTGCATTATTCATGTAAGAAATTACATGCTGGTCAATGGAACAACAGCATAAAGGCTGAGTGAGGAGGAGAAGGAGAAAAATGGAACATAAATAAGGGACGGCTGCAGTCGATAATAAGAGCGATAGAGTCAGGAGCTCCAAGTCATTGGCTGGAAGATTAATGGTGCAGAGATGAGTACAGCAGGGAGACAATAAGATATAAAATGGGAAGAAGGAGGCAAGAAAGGGAGGTAAATGGGGAGATGGACAGATGGGGAGATGAAAAACTGCAGACAGTTGAGGCAGAAAAGTTGGATGACCTGTTAGATACTTGCAGAGCACTGATTTTCATGTGATGAGGTGTATATTTTGTGCATGCATGGATTTGTGCTAGTGTCCTAAAACCATAGGACTGCATGGATTGGATGTGTGCACTCATGCATCTATATGTACAACCAACTCATACAGAGTAAGTCAATATCAATACAGCGGGCACATTAGGGCAACAGCTATCAAGAACACTCAACAGTGGCCTGAAAAGCTTTTTCTCTGATGTCCCTTTGGGCACTAATGAATCAAAGCCTCCAATTTCTGATTAGAATTTACTGTCTCAGTCTACTGTTAAAAGTTAGTTCTTTTCCATAAAGAACAATTGAGGATGAATAACATTTATTTAGCACAAAAAAGACCAAAAGAAGGTCAATTTTGTGGTTATGGGAGATAGAATGAAATAAAATACTTTCTTGATCATTGGAGATTTAGTCTTAAAAGGAAAAAAAAAAATGGGTGGGTGTGGCTGTAGCACTTTTGGTGCCTGCGATAATTGTATGGAAATATTTGATTATCTAATTGAGGGCAGGATTTGGTTGTTTGGTGGAGAAAAAGCAGGCAAAGTTTATAAAGTAAATACTGTCATAAGTGTCTGTGCTGTGTTCGGCTTCATTACAGCGTTGGGAGAATCCTTAGTGAAATGACAGTTAAAGGTGTCTTAGATCTTTGTAATTTATGTGTGAGCAGAGGCTGATTAAGATATGGGTCATGTTGGTGGAAAAGGAGAAATGAATGGAAGGGAACAGAAAACAAATGCAGAGAAAGAGAAAGCCAGCATTTGAGCAGGAAACCAGCTTGATGCCAAGCTCACTCTGAGTTGGAACTGCATGCCAGCATTTTGTTGCCTGAGCAATGAAGTGCATTATTCTTCCATCATTGTGTGTTTGGGAGAAAAGAGAGAAATAAAGCCACATTATGCCTGACTTTTATGTCCAGGCTGATTACTACTGACATGGTGTGACACGGGGCAGCTGGCAAACAGAGCAGGCAAACAGTCAACTGCCAATCATCACTGACCTGTCGGAGCTCAGTCTGACCTAATCAACACACAGCCTCCTTCAGAGGTGGCCTCACACAGTGACGGATATACACAGACGAACCAACAAACAATTCTGCAATGCCATAAGGACACAGCAATGTTCAGAGTACTGGTAAATTATTTATGCACAACAATTTTTGCTCAACAGATTTTTAAACAAATGTAAGAAAAGCAGCAAGTGTGGCTAAACAGTATTTTTCTATATTTTTGAAATATTAATTTTTGGTCCCTAAAACTAGAGCCCTTCGTCAAAAATGCACCTGACTCTTTTTGTGAGAGAGCAGTGTTCTTTAAAAAAAATGAAAACACATGAGTCACTTTCTTATTATGATGCAAATGCTGAATAAAATATCTATTTTGTGGGATGTCGACTCCTTCTTCCAACAATGAAAAAATGCAGTGGAGTAGAAGAAATTCGAATGTCACAGGAAAGTTGATAGAGCATCAGTAGCTGCTGGGCGGGGCAGATACGCTGTCAGGGTTTTGGACATATTAAGTCTTTCCAAGACTTAACCGGGTAATCTAATTAGGATAGTGTTACAGTAATCCAGATGAGACATAAATACAGGGATGAGGCTTTGTGCAAGTAGTTCTAATCGAGCTTCTGTTTTCTTTGTTGTAGCTGCTGTTTGTGAATTTGTTTTAAGTTCTATTTTGTATTCTGTCTGTATATCTTAAAACTGTGCATCACTTTTTCTACATTTGAAAGTCTAAAGTTCTGCTGGTGTTATTTGGTTTTCTTACAGGGGGAAGAGTGTGGTAGGGATCGAAGTGGTTTGACAATAATGAAACAGACTGATCTCCTGGGGTGAAAAACATCTAAAATGTAATGCCTAAACTGACAAAGAAAGTACTTTTCTCTCTTCATTGCTTCCCCTTTTCATGTCTGTTCCTTGAGAATTTGCATGAACTATGTGCTCATCGTATCCACGGCATCCAAATCTCAGCACATCTGCTAGAAGGACATCAAAGCATAAAGATTTTAAAATGCTCTCTCCTCCCACTCCACACAGAAAATCCAGAATGCAACATGAAGTAACTTTTCATCCATGCAACACACAGATGTATACCGCATAACCAATTAGTAAAGGAAGCACATCAAAAAGCTGTCGTGTATTATGAATGACAGATGCATCCATGAAAAGTTTGATAACTGGATGTTTGAGAGTCTCTAATCTGACAATGACCAGCCTTAAGCTCAACCCCAATATCACGTGGAAAAAGTAAGTACAGCGCTTCATTTACACCTTCAAATCTAAAATTAGATGTAAGTGTTCCAGTTTAAGTCCCAGTGATTTGAACCTCTTTAGAGCGCTCAATAGAGCGTTCTCGCAGAAAGATAGCTGTGGCTCAGGAGGTAGAACGAGTCGGTGGATCGTTCCCTGGTTCCTCAGGTCCACACGCCAAATTACTGGGGAAGATGCTGAACCCTGAGTTGTCTTTGATGCATCCGTTGGTGAGTGAGTGTGTGTAAATGTTAAAAACTTAGAGAAAAGGCATAGAGAGAAGTTCTGTATGAATGTGTGTGTGACCCCTTTGGACCGACGGGAGCGCCGGCGCTCCCGACTGCCAACTGCTTTTGAATGCCGGTAAAATTGCAACCACATACGATAGAACAATAACTCTTTTTGCATATGAAACCAGAGAATTTACTTTCACATATAATGCATTCAGTGTGTCCCAGAGCGCTGTATCCTTCTTCTAACAGGTTTGCACAAATCACGTAGAAAGCGCTAACAACAAAACGTACTCCATGCGCTTTATCGTGTGCATTAGCATGTACAGCTATGGCGTTTCTGTACCTAGCATAATATGTAGATATAGAAAATGGTTTACAATTTCTTTGTGGGTTGGTGCACTCTTTAACTACCTTATATAGGTACTATGGATTACCTTCATACATACTATTATAATTATAATTAGGGCTCTGAAGGTTCTGTTGATGTATAGTGAGTTGAAATATCCCTCCTACTCGATGCGACTACAGCATGTGTAACTGTAACGATATGATCTGGTGGACTTGTTCTAGTCTAGGTCTCAAAGGGCTACATGAGTGAGATTTGTAGTAAGAAGTGCTTTCAGTGCTCAGCTTCAGCAATGTAGAAAGGAACTGTAAAAGTATCAGTCCATTTACTATTTATCATTTGTCATGCATACATTGCTTGAGCTTTCCATCATATTAGACGTGATACAACCACAAGTCACTAGGGAAAAGCCACACACTGCCAACCAACTGGTTGGAAGGTGTTGGCTGTCATTAGGCAAAATCCTATGCGAACAGGGTGCTCCGGTTGCTTCAGATGTGATCCCCTGTAGATTGCATGGAGGACACCAGTGTGTCTGCAAACACTTGCTAATTGCCCAACACAACCCCATAGAACACCCTTGGGATGAATTAGAGCGGAGACTGCAAGCCAGGCATTCTTATCCAACATCAGCGTCTGACCTAACAAATACGCTTCTGGAAGAAAATTCCAATAAACACACTCCTAAACATCATGGAAAATGTTCCCTGAAGAGTTGAAGCTGTTACAGTTGCAAAGGGTGGGCTGGCATCATATGAAACCCTATAGATTAAGAATGGGATGCCATTCATGTTTATATGTGTGTTAAGGCAGACAAACCAACACTTTAGGCAATATAGTGTATCTCCTTTTAGATAGAGATAGCAAAAATATTACTAATATGGGATATCTGCCAGAAAAAGCC
The DNA here is from genome assembly GCA_015106715.1 of Bujurquina vittata. NCBI lineage: Eukaryota > Metazoa > Chordata > Actinopteri > Cichliformes > Cichlidae > Bujurquina > Bujurquina vittata. Next base: position 20,913 of record VUQK01001649.1, read on the forward strand.
TTCACTTTCCAAAAAGACCATCTGACTTAAACTACAGCTTGCCAGTGACACGGGCCTTTAGCAGTAATGTGCTCTCAGACTAGACCAAAGCTTTAGTTGTTCAGCCACAGTAACAGTAGCCATATTTGGTGCAAGCCAAAATGTTTTAAGGAAAATAACTTCTTAACAGCTTTGGAGCATGAAGGTAGAAATTCACAAGGGTATACTTTCTTTTTTCACAGAATTAAATTATATGCATTGATGGATTTTTTTTTCAATAAACTGTGCAAAAAAATGATTTCCTTTTGGTCTTTCTTAGGTATATCTACTATATCTGTAGGAACTATATCAAATAGGGTGCTTTAAAGAGTCAGAATGACCACAATTTCCACAGCATGCATTTTTGTGTTGACGTGACAGTATATACATTTAAAATGATTACACAGACATATGTCCTTCTTATATCAGGCCAACATGACAATAGCATAAACACAAATAGATGTTGCTTGTAGTTAGACTCAAAAGTCTGTAATTATGTGTTTAACAACTATTTTTGTAATCCTAAAAAGCACAAGTTGTAAGTTGGAGCTACACTAACAATAACTCATTTCAGTCCAGTGAACCAACATTCACAGTAACCACTACACAGGCACACCTAACAGCATCTGAATAAAGTGGGGCCATTAGTTATACCCGTGTTTGACAAGTCATCTCCACTGCAAGCTGAATTTTACCACGCACAGCTTTTTCACCCCTGTAGTGAGAAAACACTACATTCCCTGGACTCTGGAGCAAACCTAAAAAGAAATAATATTCTCCCTAATACATAAATTATTAAAGGCAATTTTGACTCCAAATGATATTTTTACATTTTTTTTTAAATAAAAAATTATAACGATCTATGTATGGGAGTGTGGAATGAGTACTCAACGCAGCTGTGTAATTACACACATCTCTGTATTTAAGAATGTCCCAGTAGACAAGAACACAATTACTGTACATCCGAAGATCGAGCTAACAAGATGTACTCACTGCGTAATTTGTGCTGGAGCACTTTTGGCATGCAGTATCTGTGATATACACAGCAGATTCTTTACTACCCGGCCAATTTCTGTAACTGACATTTGTGCAGACCAGCTCTCTCAGTCCCCCTTTACCAGTTTCTCCCCTCTATCCATCTTTCTTGGGATCTTTTTCCAGTTTTCCTTCTACGAAGAGATACTTTCTTTTGAATCTAATTTAACTTTTTTTCCTCCAAGTACAGTAGAAAGCAATATGAATCTGAATACAAAACCAGCCAATCCTTGACTGGATATATGAGGACCCACTTATTACATAAGCTCTTTACATGTAGTTTATGTCTGCCAAGCGCTCAACATCAAATCTGCCCTATAAACGTACTTGCTCTGCTCTCTATGTGAGTAAAAATATTTGAGAGCAGATTCTACTACAGCTGAAAGACTAATATTTTCTTATACATACAATACAAAACAGAGAGACTTAAATGAAAAAAAAACACTATTATTAATATTAATTTTCATAAAAAAGTTTCCATCACCTCTGAGCTCAAAGAAAGCTTGGTCTACAGTAAGCAGGTCTGTATCCACTCATGGGCTGCATATGTGTCTGTTGATGTAGAACATCTTTGACCTTACAAAACTTCTTTATTCTTGAAACCACTCTCTTGCCTTTCTCCCCAAGTCAAACTGACAGAACAGATATGTGCAAGTTGGAGTACGAGGCCTCTGTTTAATAAATTGCATCAAAACTAATGTCTCTTCAGCTTTCGCATCCACAGCCCACTCCATCAACTCAACACCTGTTTGAAGATCTCACATCCACCTGTTGGTCTGATCTTTTACTGCCTCTGTCAAAAAAGAAATAAATCTCAAATCCACTTCCTTTCACTCGCCTCGAAAATGCTTTATGCAGCATAGTCATCTGTAAACATGCCTCATTCCCGTTTGTCACCAAGACAACAAGACAGACAAAGAGTAATTAAAATTGCCCCTGCTGCTTTGTGCTTAATGTCCCTGTCAACCCAGCATAGCCTCAGAACCACTTCACAGCACTGTGCTGCCTCCATTTGGCCCAGCAGTATTTTGCATTGCCAAATCATACCGCAAACTACTGAGCTGAGGTGCAATTCATAAAATTATGCCACTCACCTGACAGTAAAAGTGCAAAATAGGTAAGCTTTTATTTTTAACAGCACTGAAATCCATTACTTTTTACGGTTATGGGCTCAAACTGCATAAATACTTGGGCCAGGGCCTTAAAATGTGACAAAACTACTACCATACCAAAGATGCCAAAGTAGGTCACACTGATAGGTTCAATTCAATTCAATTTTATTTATATAGCACCAAATCACAACAACAGGTGCCTCAAGGTGCTTTATGTTGTAAGGTAAAAGCGGAAAAACTCGAACAATGATCAAGCACTTGGGGACCCTAGGAAGGAAAAACTTTGTGGAAGAGAAGCAGAGATTAATAATAACTTGTGATTAAATGCAGAGTGGTGTAAAAAAGAAGAAAAAAAAAACTCAGCAGACTAGCCCTATTGTAGCCTAACTAAGGAAGGGTTCAGGGTCACCTGATCCAGCCCCAATTATGAGCCTTATCAAAAGAAATTTTAAGTTTAAACCTAAAAATAGAGAGGGTGTCTGTCTCCTGAATCCAAGCTGGGAACTGGTTCCACAGGAGAGGGGTCTTAAAACTAAAGGCTCTTCTTCCCATTCTACTTTTAAACACCCTCTGAACCTCAAGTAAGCTAGCAGTCTGGGAAAGGTAAGATGGTGCCTGATTATTAATGACCTTGCATGTGAAGAGACGGATATTAAAGTTGATTCTGGAGCCAATAAAGGGAAGCTAATGTGAGATAAATATGCTCTCTCTTTTTTAGTTCATATCAGTATTTTAACTGCAGCATCTGGACTCAACTGAAGACTTTTCAAGGAGTTTTTAAGACAGCCTGATAGTAATGAATTGCAACAGTCCAGCCTGGACGTAATACTGTAAATGCATGAACTAGTTGTTTAGCATTACTCTGAGACAGAATGTTTCTTTATTGAATTTGCACAATAAAGATATTGTGCAAATTCAATAAAGCAGTCCTACATATGTTGTTACTGGAGGCCAAGGTAGTGCCATCCAGAGTAATTATCTGGTTAGACACCATTTTTCTAAGATTTGTAGAGCTGAGTACAATAACGTCTGTTTTATCTGAATTAAGAAGCAAGAAATTAGAGGTCATCCAGGTATTTATGTCTAGAAGACATTCCTGCAGTCTAACTTAGTTGTGCATCATCTGGCTTCATGGACAGATAAAGCTGGATATCATCTGCATAGCAATGAAAATCTAATTTAATGCTGCACTGAGACCTAGCAGTACAAGCACACAGATGAGTCCACTGTCAGAGGCCACAAGAAGATCATTTGTAACCTTCACTAATGCTGTTTCGAAACTTTGATGAATTCTGGCTGAAACTGTTCAAATAAACCACTTCTGATTTGAGGCTTTCTTTTTCAGAGGAGACAGAGAGAACATGATGAACACTTTATAATATAAAGTATATGATATTTGTATAAGTGCAGTCTAGTTGGTCCAGACAGTGGATTGCTGCAGTCTTTAAATCCAAACCCGATTGGAGGTCTTGCAAAGGGCATGCGTTGTGTGAACCATGCATTTTATACATAGCTATAAAACACTGAATAGAGAAATACAGTATTTAAATGTATATAAATGACACCTTAGATCTCTTGTGCACTATTTTGACATGATTGCTTTTTCTGACTGGCTTTCAAATGTTATCATTCTGCCTCTAACATCTGCTCTATTTTAGCACCCACATAGAAAACTCACTACCAACTTAGTGACTTGGCTATTTGGAGGTGTCTGTGCAGGTTAGTGGAGATAGATAGCAAAAAAAAGAGCAATGAATCTTCATCATAGCCAGTCACTGTTCGTCTCTTGCCCATATACACCCACAGTTCCAAGCTGTTCATTTGTATTTAGGCTGTGATTGTACATGTCAGACCTCATGCTCATGAGTAAGCAAGAGGTCTCCCTGTCCCCCTTTATGTTTTCCATCCATATTGTCCATGCATCTGCCTGTCCATCCAGCCTCTGGACACCTGAAGGTAGGTGTAAAGGTAATTTATAGCTTATTCCAGGACAAGGCATCCACCTCTATTTACAGCACACCCACATTGTTCTGAAGCCCCCATCAATATCAGGCAGGTGTGTGGGTTGTAATTTCATCTATCTGCAAGTGTCTTGTCAGATCAGAGATGACACATCGCAACAAACACACACCACCACCTTTGGTACTATATACAGAGACATCAAGAAACCCACCTATTATATGATTTAACTCACTCTTACCCTGCACACAAAGCGAATTGGTCTTTGATATATTTATGATTAAAAAATGTTACTGTCTGCGAGTAATTTATGCTGTTTTGTTATAAATCATCATCACTGATAGACGTTTTACAACATAGAACAAAGAACAAAACTTGGCAAAGCCAGAAATGTATTGCACAATGAATTTACTCATGGAAGAGTTTTCATTGTAGAACAAGAACAATGACCAGCTGTGACAAAGCAGTTGCTGTGGGTCAAGGATTGTTCTTTGAGTCTTACTCTGTCTCATCACCTCTACTTCCTTCGCCATGACATGACATCTTCTGTCAAATTTATCTCTTGCTCTGACAATCACATCTACAGTTGAAAAGGGATTGCAAGCCCTTTGAAATCACAAGGATTTCTGCTTTAATTTCTCCTAAATTGCATCTCATCTACATGCAAGATGCAATTTCTTGGTAACATCTGACTTAACTAATAAAACCCAAGAACTTTTTTGTGTCTTTATTGCACACATTAGGTAATCAGAGTGGATTCTGGGAAAAGCAAGTGAACTCTAAAAACTCAGAAAAGCTCCTTTAGCAGCAACAACCTCAATCAAACCATTTCTCAAGCTGTTTATGAGACTTGCACAATGATAAGGAGAAATTCTGGGCCATTGCTCTTACAAAACTGTTTCAATTCATTGATTTTTGGTAATGTCTTGATTAAACAGCTCTGGCTAGGTTATGCCAAACCATATCAACTGGGTTAAGGTTAGTTCTTTGGCTTGGCTGTTTCAAAAAACAAATTTTCTTTTGTCTAACTATTGTGCTGATTTACTTTTGTCTTTTCTTTGTGCCTCATCAAACCTCTCCTAAGCTTCTTGTTATGGACTGCTGCCCAAATGGCCTCCAGTAAACTGCGTTTTGATACAGTTCCCAACACAATATGTTCAGGTCCTCAGGTAGCAAAGCCACCCCAAACCATAATAGTCTTTCTTCACAATTGTGATGTACATCTGCAGTGATATGGTTTTTCCACTTGATATAATAAAGTACACTCCTGATAGATAAAAATAAAGTTCTGCTTTTATTTTCTTTCCTCAAATAACATGTTTTTTGGAACTACTTATTTAGGATTACACCTTTTGGTTTTGGTGTTAACTCTGCAGGATGTCCACTCTAAAAGACAGTAGCAACCCTACAGAACCTCCATTTGTCTTGTTGGGGACTAGAAATGATTTGTTTAGCCTTTTCTATTATGCATCTCTATAATACTAAGGTCTCTACATAACGCTGAAAGTGATATGAAAGTTGTGGCTGGGGCATAGTTAACACCAACCAATCTTCGTTGACAAAAGCGGATGATATCAGTGACAGGACTCAGAATACAACGCACTTGTATACAGTGCATATATCCACTTATCCCTTAAATGTGGCAGCTGAGTTAGCACAGAGGTTTGTTGCCATTTTGCAGCCTGGACTGAATAACTACTTAGTGTCTTCAATATACACATGAAAACTTTGTGCCATTAGTTCAGTCGGAATGTGTCCATAATTGCAACTTAAGCACTGTTCACATTCAAACAGTATCACCTTATTTTGTAATAATTGCAGAGATGATTCGTGATCCTGGTCCCATGCAAATCTGACTGTTCCGTGATTTCTAAAGTATAACCTTACTTAAAAATTTCCGAAACACTGAGCTAATATTATTCCTATGTGAATGGGGACCTCGGTGATTTTATTTGTACTTTTTTTTTGTACCTTTGCATCGCTGTTTTGCTTCTTTCTCTCACCAAAACTATGGAGGCTGTGTTAGCACAGTGTTGTGTTGGTGTTTTCTACATCATATGACTTCTTCTATCAATTCTAATCCCATACAAATAGGGCCTTAGATGAAGGCTATATCACATTTTATGTATAATTGGTGCAGAAATTCTTGTAAATGTAAGTTATTGTTTTTTTCTTTTTGGAATTTTTTTTTTTTTGCAACTTTATGCCAAATTTCTCTCACTGTCTCTTCCTTAGTCTCTGCATAGATATAGTCTAGGAGTCCAATTTGGCACCTAGTATAATGGGTCATTTAACACATGCAGTTGCTTCATTATGGCTACAGGTGCAGCACAAATTCACAATCTTCTCTGAATTTTTTAAAAAAGTTTTTCTACATGAATAAGTCAGCATAGTCAATGCTTTCGGATTTTCATGCTACATTTCACAAAATAGTCATGTGAAATGATTCAAACACTTCAACTCTCCTCTTTCATGTGCTAGTGTCACAAAAAAATGGATTGCAAGCTGTGACTGTACCTTTGTTGTTCTATGTTGTTGCAGCTTCAGACTATTAAAGATGCTTGGCTTGTATGTCTTCATTAGCTGGTTGGCAAGTTCTGTTTTATCCATTTTCTCGCCTTATTTTTATATAACCTATAAACTCTTACATCTAGCTCCTACATCTAGCTGTAAATCAGGCAGGTGTAGTCACATTAATTTCAGTAATATAAATTACTGCCTACTGTATGAATCATCTTGACCTGAGAGACACTTGATGCATATAAGAAGCTCTAAGCACACTGATGGAGGGAGATGAGAAAATGATCAATATAGCATTATAACCTTAGATTACCTCTCCCAACTTTACTAATAAATAGCACCTGCGTGTTCTTATACGTTCAGTAAAGAGCAGAGAGTAACCGTAGTGTTCTTGCCAAGTAAATCCGTGAAAAGCAATAGGTCTTCTCAACAGGAAGAAATGCACATAATTCCTTTTTGTACCATGAAATACAAAAATTGCATTTTTGAAGCCAAATGGTCAACTTCTGGTGAGTGCATATGACAGCAGAGAAAAAAAAAAAGTGCAAAGCAGATGTGACATTGTCAAGACACGTTCGGTTAGTTTCCAGTTGTCAGCCATCTGGTAAAAAATATGGAGCCTCTCCTGTGCGGAAGTTTTGTTTTTGTGCCATTTGTCCCACGAACAGCAAGTAAAACTGGCCAGTCAGTGTTGGGAAAAGATTAAAGATTCTGTCTGTGATGTGTGCTGATTAATGTTTGGTGTGAGCTACACTGTTTGCCTTAACACTTGGTTCACTAGTTAATGACGAGACCTGGACCAGGGCTGACACAATACACAGATGGGGAAAAAGAGATTGCTTTTATATTAAATGTTGGAAGTACAACCACTGCTTGTTTAAACATCTGCAATGTGTTTTTCCACTCAAATATTGCCTCCACATTGCCAAAACACTCCTTATCCAACAATTACTCATTGAATAGTTCACATCCTATTACCCTAAATGCATATGTGGATGTAATAATGATGAGCTTAAAACTGACCTTGCAAAGAAAATATGTCTCAAAGGGTCATCGTGCTAATTTAGTTTTAAAAAATCTTTACTTCTAACACAAAGGCATGCAGTCATTATTTTGTTTTTCCACTTCTGAACAAGCGTGCATCAGAGACCAAAATATATGCATTCGTGCTACACCACTGATTGATTCACTGGTTGCAATTAACATAGTGGTGCCCCTGACTGGTCAGATGCAAATTGAAAAAGCCAATAAAAATCGGTTTTCTCCCACAAGCTGCCATCTCACAAGAGTCTGAAATGGCTACTCTGGAGCCATCCCTGCCTCCCAGCCAGCAGCATTGACCCACATGTCAATATACCTGTAAACTTCCTCTGGCTCAAGTGAGAAAAATCAAGGCAGCAGGTTGTTTAATGACAGAATAAATCCAGGAAGATGTTCAAAGCAATTGAAATCTTGACAATGCCAACAGAGTCCAACAAAGCACCTCTGTCCACTATTGCAGTTAGATAAATAGCCTGCTTGGTTATCTTGTTTAAGCCATTAACCCAGGATGAGAAGAATAATCACCATCTTGTTTGTTTTTCTTTAAAGTCCTTTCATGGTCAAGATGTGATGACAGTGCAAGTTATGACAGGAGCACATAAGGTGCAAAATATCTGTGCAGCATGACTGGAACTGGACTAATCATTTACCATCTCGGCAAAGGTCAAATTCGATCTGGGTTCTCCAAAGTAATCAAAGCTGTGTGTAGAGTAATAGAGCAGCACGTTATATCGACTAAGAGGCAGTGTCATGTTATAATAATATTAATAATATAGTTATATAATATAGTATAATTATAGTGAAATTTTGAAATAAATGCAAAGCATTTTCTCAAACCTGGAGAATGAGATGAGAAAATAAGAAGGAAAAGGCTGTGAAAGAAGAGATATTGTTTAAGCCTACGTAAAAGGCTACCAGACGTTATGCTGCGAGTATATGCCATCATAGTACACTTAAAGCAAGTGTGTCATTATATTAACTTGTAGACAAATGTCTTTTAAATAAATTCCATTTCAAATGATCACAAACACTCTTTGTGAATTATCTGTACATCTGCATAAAAAGTGCAATTTAGCAGTGGAATCAAATATCAAATATGAATGAAACTATGCTACCAATGTTAAAAATCATTTAATAACTATTGTTGTTGCCAAATAAAATAAGTCTGTTTGAGACTTGAATATAACAGTGTTTAAATACTGCTCACAAATACTAAATAGGAGAGTGAATATCACCACTTCCACCAAACAGTGATCAACAAGACTCTCTTTATTGTGGGGGACGACAGGAAAACTCGTAGAAGTGGAGACAGAGGTGACAAAGAAGTGACGATGAGGCAAATAAAGATCTTTAACAGAAGAGGAGAAGAAAGTGTGGGACCATGGATGATGGAGCTGGCAAAGATCCTGATAGATCAATCAGCAGGCTCCAAGTGTCTGGCTTCTGCCCGGACAGCATGGGGACAGCTGAAATCAATAAGGAGTAAGGCCCGCTGGCTGGTGGCGGGTTCAGCACAGGAGGAATGATATTATAAACCTGAAACACATCTTCAGGAAAGGAGCTACAACGATCATATTCTTCCACCAACGACAACATTGGAAACGTTTTATCTGAGCGAAGGGGAAAAAAAATTTGACTTTTAATTAGTGCTTTGAATTCTTCTTTTCAGATGAAAATAAAATTGATATTTGGAAAGAATCTGATTGAAGAGCAAAGACATACAGAATCCAAGGTGTTTGAAGTCTAGTGTGAGGTTTTTACAGTCTAGTGTTGGTGGTGGTTGGTCCATCTGCAAGGAGATTCTAGGGAACTCTGGGCTTTAATCTGCTAGCAAGCTTTATGGAGATGCCAATTTCCTTTTCCAGCAGGACTTAGCATCAGTCCACAGTGTCAAAACGACTTGATTGGCCAGCAAACTTGCCTAACCTGAGCCTGAATCTATTGTCAAGGGTATTGTAAAGAAGAAGATGAGAAACACCCGACCCAACAAGGCCACTATGAAACCAACCTGGACTTCAGCAACACCTTGGCAGTGCCTCCAGTTGACTTCCCCCATGTCACACCACGTTTTTTATATTTTAATTCCTGTGTGCTGTGTCAAGTCTGTGCTTCTGTTTCCTGTTTTATTTTTCCAGTCTCCTGTTCTGCATGTTGTCCTTCATTTTACTTCCTTGTCTCGTTTCTGTGATTATGTTCAGCTGTGCTTCCCACCTGTTGTCTGTTTCCTGCATTTCCCTTGTTCCTTGTTGAGACCTCGTCATTGGCTTCCTCCTGCTGTGTGCCCTTATGTTCACGTTCAGATTCAAGTGAGTTTAGATTTTTGTGCTGCTGGCGCTCAACCAGCCCTGTTAATGTGCTTCTAGCTTTGTTCTAAAGCTGAAGTCTAAATTTAGCTCTCATCTCTTGAGTCCTGCTTTGGGGTCCTCTGCCTGCCTACCACAGGGCCCAAGTGTCAAGCACCAGAGGTGTCCCATTGCCTCCTTCTTCGCCCACCTGCCAAGCCAACAGAGGTGTCCTGTCACCATGTCTCCCAAGGGTCTCAGTCACCATGGTTGGCTCCCAGAACTGTTCTTCTAAGATTGGGCTCTGGTTCTCTGGGTTAGCCTGGTTATGGTCCACCACTAGTTTTCAGGCCGAATTTCTCAGTTTCTTGGTTTCTGCAGCTGGTCACCCAGCAGTCCTCCAGAGTTTCTACATCTCTGCCGTAGTTTGTTTGGCCAGTGTCCTGAGCTACTGCGGCCTGGTCACTGGTTGCCCGGCTGGCCTTTTGAACTGCTTCGTCCCCGCCACTGGCCGCACGGCCGGACTCCTGAACTAAGTTGTCTTTGCCACTGGCCACGCGGCCAACCTGAACTATGTTTCTTCTCTTGTGGCTTCCCTGGCAGGCCCTCTGGACTGTTTTGGCTTCTGCTGTGCCTCGTCTCCGGCATCCTGCTTTGGACCTTTTTTTTGTTTGTTTTTCCGGCCTTGTGTGGGCGCGTTTTGTTCTGGCTCACTGTGTCTTTGTTTCTGTTCTGGTCCCATGGCCTGGGCAATCCCCTGAACCGCTTTGTTTTGGACTCTGTGGCACTTTTGTTTTTGTTTCGTTCTGACCAGCCCTGTTAATGCCCTTCATTCTAGCTAATAAAGCTGAAGTCTAAATTTAGCCCTCATCTTTTGAGTCCTGCTTTGGGGTCCTCTGCCTGCCTGCCACAGCAGTAACATGAAGTCAAAGGTATTAACTGGGATCTGTATGAGAATTTTTTTTTTTACCTTTTTTCACCAGCATTTGATTACTTGTCAACCACTTGTTAACTTTTAAAACTGTCATCAGCATTTTTGTAAGCTGTAAGTATTCTGTAATATTCTGCATGGGGGTTCATCAATAAATTAATACATATCTTCATATACTGGTGAATGTTTTTAAGGCACTCTCAGATGAAAGAGTGTGAATTCAATGAAAATACATGCACTTGAAAGCAGGCACCTATGGAAAACTCCTGAAGGGAAAGCTGAAAACTAAAGCAAAACACAAAATCCCCTCCAACTCTTCTGGAATAAGGCACTCACTCTAAATCTGGCAAACAGGGAGTACTGATGAAAGCAGGAAATGTTCCCACAGGAATGCAAATGAATCTTCTCCACCTCTTCCTCAGACCGACAGAAACACAACATGCCCACACCAACAATTTTATTTCAATTACTCACATCACTCCCTCACTCCATCCATGCAGCCATCCACCCATCCATGCTACTCTGTTAAGTCTTCTTATCTGCCTCTTGTCAAATAAATTCAAGAGCGGTAGGGGATTTGTCAAGAAAGAAGAAGAGATGGAGAATGCGTTGCTTCTATTGTTTAGCGTTTTTCCGTGCAGCTCTTATCCCGGCGTTGTTTCTATTGTTAACAGATTCCTTGAGTCTTTATGGGACAGAAGAAAATGGAGGTGTGTGCAGTTTTTGTTTCCTTTTATCAAGAGGCAACAGGAGCAGCACCTGCCTGTTTAATCTAGCAGACACACAAACACAGAGTATAAACCACTATACTGATAACTTCCACAGTCAAGCCATTTACTGTGATCCAGTCTTCTAAAAGCACTTAAAACATTAAGCACTTAAACACATTTGTTTTGGTGCATTTCCCATCAGAGGCCTTTGACCAGCAGAGCTTTCTGTTCTCACACAGTATTCTCTATTGCTGGTGCTGTATGAGTAGGTCTGCATATTATAATACATCACATTTTCATCGATGCATGGTCACGGGGGCAGCAGTGTAAACCGAGATACCCAAGCCGCCATCTCCATCTTCCTCTCCCCTGCATCCTCCTTCAGATCCTCTGCCCTTCCAAAGCTAGCCTTGAGAAGTAACAAAGCATTCTATGCGGTGATCATACTGGAGGGATAGTTAAGAGTAGACATTCCAGTTCCAAGTCAGTTTATTTATTATTGCAATATCAATCCCTGAACAAAACTGGATTAATTTAAAGGAGACCTTCAAAAATTCTTCCTACACATATATCAAAGTGAGAGATGACTCGGGAGGACAAGCCTTTTTAATTACTGCACCTGCCTCCTGGCATCCTCATGTATGTGACAAGAAGCTATCCAGACTCATGACAAATCTATTCAAGTCACCATTTACAGCACTACTGGAATTCAAGACTTAACATATCCTGCTATAACCTATGCCTCTTTCTGACTAAAAACGCTGCTTTTATACATTGAGAGAACACACATCTTTTGATGTAGATATTTTATACATAGTGCAGAAAAAGACAGTTCAAATGAAGCTGATAGATTGCCCAGCTTTACTGTCAAAATTACTCAAGGTTTGCTTTGATATTCTGCTTTTACCTTAATGCTCTTTATATTTTGTGTGAAGCATTTTGAATTGCCTTGTGTTATTTTGTCTTTAACAGACACATAACTTCACATACCTTTAGCATAACCTGCCCCACTGAAGGAGAGAGGTGGGGATGAGAAAGCGAACCAGCGGTAAAGACCTGTGTTACGTCTTATGATCTAATGACCTTCACCCAGCATGGCCGCAGCGTGAAACTGAGCTGTAACAGCAAACAGCCAGCCCATAACAGATTAACACTGACCACTGGTGAAACACAGCAAGCTGGTACGAAGTGGAGCGAGTGCAGAAAGAGCAGGAATCTTCTAAAAGGATTGTGGCTGATCCTACAGTGTAATTCTTCTCCTCTCTATCTGAGATACAGAGGATGGCAATAAAGCTAAATGCTTTCAAAGCCTTAAAAGGGAAGGGGGGGGAAAGGAAGGGGGAAAAATTTTTTAAGGAGGGTGGGGAAGGGGGGG
>VUQK01001650.1:10794-27127 GCA_015106715.1 Bujurquina vittata
TATTGAATTTGTGTTTTTTTTTAAAAAAATTTTTTTTTTTTTCTGTTTATAAGTTTTTTTTTTTTTTTTTTTTTTTTAAAAATAGTTCTTTAAAATACCTACACTATTTAAGTTTTTTTTTTTTTTACACACTATTCATTGAGGTATTTTTATACTGAAATTATTACTTTTTACTTAGCACAGGCACTCTAAGTGATTATATCTGAAATGGCTGTTCTATCCAGTACACTAAAGTCACTAATTGACATGATTTTGTTTTCATTAGTATTTTATGGGCTAAGCTGATGGCGAACACCCGCTGATCGTGTCTGTTTCCAGTAGTTAGAGGGGTTATGCTCTCAATTCCTCTGAAAGGATTTTCTTTAACAACCTGGCTTTACTATTAATTATCTTAGGAACCTTAGGAAGTAAGGTTGCCTTAGCCTAATTATCCAAAGGTTCAGTGACTAAGTACTGGGCAGGAGCTCAAGGTCAGACATCACCAATGTGAGGACTAACAAATTCTGCAGCAAAGGTCATTGTTAAATCGAGCCTTTGGCACTTTTAATATACTGACCAAATGTATTGGTTTGCATGGTACCCAGATTTTCATCACTCATCTAACGTCCTTCCCTTTTTATTTCAGGATTCCGCAAAATCAGCCTTGATGATCTGCGTAAGGCATACATCGTCAAGGATGTGCAACAGTATATCCTTCACAGGCTGGATCAGGAGGAGGCCCTGAGGCAGCATCTGACCAAGGAGACAGCGGAGATGCTCAACCAACTTCACATCAAGAGCAGTGGTTGTTTCCTTTACCTGGAACGTGTGCTGGACGGTGTGGTGGAGAGCTTTATCATGCTTCGTGAAATCCGTGACATCCCGGGCACTCTTAACGGCCTCTACCTGTGGCTCTGCCAAAGACTATTTGTCAGAAAACAGTTTGCCAAAGTACAACCGATTCTTAATGTAATCCTTGCAACTTGCAGGCCACTCACAGTCAAAGAACTGTTTCATGCAGTCTGGACCAAAAACATGACACTGACTATGGAAGAGTTTCAGAAAAAGATGGACATTCTTTCCAAATTATTGGTCGATGGCCTTGGGAGCACTAAAATCCTTTTTCACTACAGTTTTGCAGAGTGGCTACTAGATGTTAAGCACTGCACCCAAAAGTACTTGTGCAATGCAGCAGAGGGACACAGAATGTTGGCCATGAGTTATACTTGCCGGGCAAAGCAGCTTAAGCCGCTCGAAGTGCAGGAATTTGCATTGCATCTTGTTAACTCCAATCTTCAGATTGAGCCATTTAATCTGGCTCTTTGGATGGTTTGGAATGGAACCCCTGCTAAAGACTCTCTGAGCACCTCCATACCAAGGGAACAGGAGGTTCTGCAGCTTCTGGTCAAAGCTGGTGCACATGTAAACAATGAGGATGATCATGCTTCATGTATTGTACAACAGGCCCTAGAAAGAGAGGACTCTATACGGACACTACTTGACAATGGGGCATCTGTGAACCAGTGTGACTCTAGTGGCAAAACTCTGCTGAGTAATGCTGCGTATAGTGGAAACCTTGATGTTGTCAACTTGCTCATATCCAGAGGAGCAAACATGGAGCTAGAAGACAACAATGGACAAACGGCGCTTACTCTTGCTGCAAGGCAGGGCCATACTAAAGTGGTCAACTGCCTTATTGGCTGTGAGGCCAACATCAACCACACAGATCATGATGGATGGACTGCTCTCCGCTCAGCAGCATGGGGTGGACATTCAGAAGTCGTGTCTGCCCTACTTTACGCTGGTGCCAAAGTGGACTGTGCTGATGCCGATGGCAGAACTGCTTTGAGAGCTGCTGCTTGGGGAGGTCACGAAGACATTGTGTTGAACCTTCTTCAGCATGGGGCTGAGGTCAACAAAGCAGACAATGAAGGAAGAACAGCTCTTATTGCGGCAGCATACATGGGGCACAGAGAGATTGTTGAGCACCTACTGGACCACGGAGCTGAAGTTAATCATGAAGATGTTGATGGAAGGACTGCCCTTTCAGTCGCCGCTCTCTGTGTTCCTGCAAGTAAAGGCCATGCATCGGTTGTGAGCCTTTTGATCGACAGGGGTGCAGAGGTTGACCACTGTGACAAAGACTGCATGACACCTCTCCTTGTGGCTGGCTATGAAGGACATGTAGATGTAGTTGATTTGCTTTTGGAAGGGGGAGCCGATGTGGATCATACAGACAACAATGGTCGCACCCCTCTTCTAGCGGCTGCATCAATGGGCCATGCATCTGTTGTCAACACACTGCTTTTTTGGGGAGCTGCTGTTGATAGCATTGACAGTGAGGGAAGGACTGTGCTGAGCATTGCATCTGCTCAGGGTAATGTGGAGGTGGTCAGAACTCTGCTGGACAGAGGTCTTGACGAGAATCACAGGGATGACGCAGGCTGGACCCCGCTACACATGGCTTCATTTGAGGGCCACCGGCAAGTTTGCAATGCCCTCATTGAACAAGGTGCTCGTTGCACAGAGGTAGATAATGATGGTAGAATACCGCTGATATTAGCTGCACAAGAGGGACATTATGACTGTGTGCAAATTCTTCTGGAACACAAGTCGTGCATTGACCAGAGGGGATATGATGGGAGGAATGCTCTCAGGGTAGCTGCACTAGAAGGTCACAGGGAGATTGTTGAACTGCTGCTGAGCCACGGTGCTGATATAGATTACAAAGATGCAGATGGACGCCCAACGCTCTACATATTAGCGCTTGAAAATCAGTTGGCCATGACAGAGTATTTCCTTGAAAATGGAGCAAATGTGGAAGCCTGTGACACTGAGGGCAGAACAGCCCTCCATGTATCCTGCTGGCAAGGGCATATTGAAATGGTGAGGCTGCTGATTAACTATCACGCTGATGTGAATGCCTGTGACAATGAGAAGCGATCTGCCCTCCAGTCTGCCGCATGGCAAGGCCATACAAAAGTTGTACAGTTTTTGATAGAGAGTGGCACACATGTAGATCACACATGCAATCAGGGAGCAACGGCGCTGGGCATAGCTGCCCAGGAGGGTCACATCGATGTAGTACAAATACTTCTCGAAAACGGTGCTGACCCCAATCACGCTGATCAATTTGGAAGAACAGCAATGAGGGTAGCAGCAAAAGGTGGCCATTCAATGATTATAAAACTTCTAGAAAAATATGGAGCTACAACTCTAAATGGCTGCAACCCCTCCCCAGTTCATACCATGGAAGAAAAAACACCGTTGGCAGTGACTGGTAAAATGCAGTCTCTCACCATCAAATCAAGCAGTTCCGGCAGCACTGGGGCAGGAGATATGCAGTCGTCCGGACGGGGTCTACAGAACGGGCCTGTTCACGCCTTCAGTTCGCCATCAGAGTCTCCTGATTCCACCGTAGATAGACAGAAATCCTCCTTGTCTAATAATTCTCTGAAGAGTTCAAAGAACTCCTCTTTGAGAACCACATCATCTACAGCCACAGCGCAAACGGTGCCGATCGACAGTTTTCACGGACTGACGTTCACAGAACAGATTCAACAGCACTCACTGCCTCGCAGCCGGAGCAGACAGTCCATCGTGTCTCCTTCCTCTACGACAAAGTCCCTTAGTCAGCAGCCATCATCTCCATCCAATGACTTTGACTGGTCTCAACTGAAATCTGGTCCTAAGTCCACAAAGGGAACTAAAACTGGAAATAGCACAGCAAACAGCAAAACAGCACTGGGAGACAAGAAGAAAATCAAGAACAGCGGCTCAACCCAAGGTCAGGTTCTGGAGTACGAGATGACACAGTTTGACAAGAGAATCGCCATTAACAAATCAGTAGCCAACATAGCAGTGAAAGATCCTCATTGTAAGATTGTGATTGGCGGTTCAGTTCAGCAGGAAAGGGGACAATGCCAGGATCAATTTTTTATACAGCAGCAGAGCTGTTCTGAGAAGAAGAGGAACGGTATCATGACTAACCCCAACTACCATCTACAGGGTAATCAGGTTTTCTTGGGTAGGGTATCAGTTCCGCGGACTGTTCAGAACAGAGGCCACCAGGATGTTCTGGAGAACTATCCCATAGGGGAAACAGAGCTAAGCCTTAAACAAGCCCTGAAACTGCAGCTTGAAGGATCAGACCATGGGTTTAACTACAAAAAGGAGACTCCGTTATAGCTGGTAAGAGACACTTTTTGAAATAATCTTCCAGTATGTGATCTGAATGCGATACAGTAAGCATGTTTGGACGGTGAAATCAAGGCCAGGGTGACAGCACATAGCAAACAACACATATTTTTGGCTTCTCTAAGGACTAATAAAGAGGCGAATAACTGGCACATAGATGATACTGGAATGCAATTCAGTAGAACCACCATTAGTTGGATTTAATCAGGCTTGCATGAAGACTGCCTCCCAACAAAACATTAACCCGAATCATTCCTGTGCAATTTCAGATGTCTTGAATGCCATTCGTCACGCAGACGGTGGAGGGAATGTGCCAAAGCAACCGTTTTCATCTGCATAAACAATACTTTTGGTTTATTTTTACACCCCCCCCAAATCAGTGGGAGACCTCAAAATATTACCTAGGGAGGATCGATTGCTGCCTAAGGCTTATGTGAACTGATACTTCAATGTGCCTACATCTGTTACAGCCTTCTTCATGTATCCATGCAAACTATCATTTTAATTTAATGTAATGCTATTTAATAAACAGTGTATGCACTTTTAAAAGAGTCAAATGACAGACATGCATTTGTTCTAGTCACTCGTATCCCATCCTTGTTTTATCGAAGTAAAACATACCAATGCTTTTTATTATTTTTGTATTATGTTTGTTCTACTTTTAAACACTGACAGCAATGTACCGCTGGGTACACTGTAACAAATCAGAGGACGGAACAGTAACTGATGCCATGGTATGAACTTAAGCGCATTGATAGTCTGCCTTTCTAGAGACCCCAAATAATCTGTGTTTAACTTTAATCAGTGTGTTAAACTTAGTTTGTGTGTGATATGTCAATAGCTATTTTCATCACCAGTATATAACAAGTGTATTTATTTTTGGAAAAAAAAGCCACCTTTTGTTTTCGCATTACATGCTACCATGGTGCTGTGTTCAGACGTTGCCTGCAGTTATTTTCAACTCCCAATTTGTTGGCTTTGTGAGTTTGTGCATTATTCAAATATCTAAGAAAGCGGGAGGTTCATTGAAAATGTAAACAAAAAAAATAATAAATTTGTCCCTATGGGATTTTTTGTTTTGTTTAGTGTTGTGCGTCCTGTTTTGTGTGCATAAAGAATATTTAAATAACCCATTTTGGTGCTAAAAGCAGCAATTTCAAGTGATTTAAAAAAATGCATTTGTCGGCACAGTTACATGTAGAACCTACTGCAGCGAAAGAAGCAAAATTCAAGCTTTGTTTCCTTATCGTCATGTGGTCAATTTTCAGGGGCGTGACACACAAAGACTCAAAAAGGGTTCAGCCATTAAGACAACTAGTAGCGCCCAGCGGCACTGTCTGAAAGCCAAAGTTGAAACGACAAACTCCGTCTCACCTCCTCCCTGCGAGCAGCGGAGGACTCGCCCCCGCGGGACAGCGAGGGGAGGAGGTGCTCAGCTGTGACACGGAGGGAACTGAAACATCTGTTTATCAATTTTGTGGAGCTGCGTTAGCGTTTACAGGCTGTCTCATATTTTTATTTTTTTTTGCAGGCTTTTGATAATGTTAACAGTGAGCTATATTTTACCAAGAAACCGGGATCAGGGGAGTAGAAACCTGTCGCATGCACCAACACTTCGAAGCCCTAGTGAAGCCCTCAGCTCTTCAGTACTACAGTAGCGCCAATGTATGCCATGAAGGGTCAGTAGAAGGACTGTAAGCAGGACTGTTGGAAGACATACTGTATAGTCTTATTAAGCAGTTATCTTGTTTGTCTGGACTGTGTTTTGTCTGCCATCTTTGATTTGGCTGTCAGTGATTGGATTGTAAATAGCTTACCATGTACATTCAACTTTCATTTGAAAAGAATTCCTGTATTATATGAAGTGGAATTTTCTGATGTATATTAAAGTGCTTAATAAACATATTTGCTTTACTGCTGAAACACAGATTGTGCTTATTTAATTATTCATCCTTTTGCAGTGAAAGCGCCAGATAGCCGAGACCAGAGCAGCGGCGCAGCCGCACATCTGATGGTGTCGGCTGTAACGGTCCAACACAGGATGGAGAGTCAAAAGGCCGCCAAAGGAAAGATGTGTGAAGCTGAAAAATCTGCATTAATTGGGTTTTTCCCTACTTTTAGTCACCTTCAGTGAATAAAATGATATTTTGGGGCTGTGAAGCTGCTGATAGCTTCTGCACTCATGGTCATGTGACACAGAGGGCCAAACCACGGCACTGCAGGCATCACAACACATGGATCAAGCCCCGCCCCCCCAGGCAGTTCACTCAGTTCATCTGAGCTGAATGCAGCTGATGGAGATCAAACAGAAGTAGCTGAAAGATTTGTTTTTTTTATTTAATCTTACACAATTGCACGCTAATTTGACTGAATTTATTGGTTTGTGATTATAAATTCTCTCATTTAAATTTAATACAGATGCAGCATATAGTGAAAACCTTCAGCTGTGCTTTTGGAGCACAGAGTTAAATCTGGACAAAGTGGTTACATTGACTAATTAGGCTGGAAAAAGGCACTACAGAGCAGTTCAAGTGCTGTTTAGACTTTTTGCACCTTCAGGACCAAAACGAATGTTTTGAGAGGGTGGGCGTTAATGAGTAAACCATCTGGTCCTGACATCATGCAGTGTGCACTGTCCAAGCTTGGAGGATCTCCTCATGAACCCTCTGCCAGTGGCCACATCTGGTTGTTCTCCACCCATTCCCTTGTTTTGGATACGGTGCTAACAAGTTCCCTCACAATATACACAACGTGGAGACAGTTGTGCTGGCTTGTTCCAGAAACATTTAAACCCAATGGCCCTCAACTAGCGCATGCCTCTGAGAGCCACGTGCATGCCGGAGAACCCTCGAACAAATGCGATCTGTTTAGCACTTCAGCCAGCAGCTTTTTTTTTGTTTGGCTGTGCAGAAAACCTGCCCGCACTCGGATCCACGCCGGCTCAAGGTGTCAGATTCAGACATGCCGTTGATCCTCGTGTCCTTGCGGGGAACGTTTTTCCCCAAGCTCAGAATCGGCATTCTTCACAAGAATACAAACACTGGAAAGATTTCTTTGCAGGTTGGCAGGTGTTTGTGTGGCTTCCAAGTTTCTCTGCGTTTTCCAGCTCGGAGACGGTTTTCCAGATCAGATCTTCTCAGTTGTTGGAAATGGCAGCTTAGTGAGACAAAACTAATAAAGAAGTTGCATTTTCAGACGTATCCTCAATTACGTGACTTCAGTCAAAGCAAAGCAGTGTTGAGGAAGAAAATACCGTACGGACTCAAAAATATGATTACGTGCCAAATTGAGCTTTTTAGATTACATTACTAATTACCTGCTATTGTCTATTAACTTGAGTAAGCATATCTAAGAAATCGTGTTGACTCTTGAGCACTTTCTATAAGTCTGAACCTGCATTTGAACTATTTAAATGTGAGTGGAAGTGCAGCCCACCAAGTGCGGGAGTGTACGTCTCTTCAGACCCAATTTTATTCTCCAAATGTTAATTGCTGCTCTGGGAAACTGGCATCTGTACAAGTATAAATAATCAACATCTGTGGACGAGTGCCAGAAATGATTTGGTGAGGAGGTGGCCAAGTGGCAGGCTTGTGGAGACATTTTACAAAGAGGTATTTAAATCTGTCCATCCCATTCCTTTATAATGACACAAGTGCAGCCATGCAGAGCCCTTCGTCTCACTGGGGTTCAAATGAGGCTGACTGAGCTGCTGCTCGGAGCCTTGTTTCAACTGTGACCTGAAAAAATGAATTTCTCGAAACTCACGGCAATTACGAAAATCCTAAAGAGGAAATTTCGTTGTAGAGAGACTTCAAATACATTAAGTGCTACATTTGTGTTATCTTGTTTCCAGACAATTTAGACGTTAGTTCAGTGTCCCGTTCAAATGGTATTTTATATTTACTTCATTCATATCCATCCATTTTATTCCACTTATCCGATTCAGAGTCACACGAGAGCTGGAGCCTTTACCAGCTTTACCAGCTTTCCCTGACTGGACCTTCCCCAAGGGATCAATAAAGTTTAACTCATTCATTTAAATATATGTCGCCTTCCCCTCCAATTAAGAGGGTTAAGCTAAATGTCAAAAAAAAGGACCTAAAGGGACAAATTATCCAAAATGTTATTTTTTGACTTAATTTGTGGACCGGAAGTAGGGGACGGGGCCGGAAGCGGCCCGTGGGCCGGGAGTTTGACACCCGTACTCCAAACCTATCCTTTAACGGCTACTTGCTGGCAGCTATGTATCCAATAGGAGCTCAGCGACAGGCTGTGCACGATCAACATCAGCCATAATTCGTTTCGTTACATTTCCAATATTTGAAGTTCCAGGAGCCCCGCAGGTGGCTCTGAAAGTCTCCAGAAGTTGAATTTGAGCCGAGGATCTTGATCTAAAAGCTCCTCGTCCTCCTGTTCCAGTCAAGAGTGTGGCCACATTTACCCCGTGTCCACACTCTTGACTGGTCCTGCACATTATGATCACTCTGGTGCACCAAAATAAAGCTCACTCACAGCTCCCGTAAAGTTCTTGACTCCTACAATGCCGACAAGCAGCAATCACAACGCTGGTTTCGGATGCTGTAGGGACAGGCCAGCCTGCTGAGGTACACACTCTTTACTGGCAGCAATTCAAACATGAGGCGCTGCACTTAAAGTCATTCCAGTTTGGATTTGTGTGAGCACAGCCAGGCAGCAGGTGGGCAGTGGGTGCATTCATCAAGCTTTCACGAATGAAGCATTTAAAACAGGGCTTAATGCGCGCGCGCACACACACACACACACAGTATTCAGCTCTTAGATCTTGCAAAGTACTAAATGCAGTTTTTCGGATGTGCATCACTATATACGGCAGAATTTCAAAGAGGTTTTAAAAAATACAAGTAAGTGCAGTCCTCTTATCTGTCACAGCGCAGCATCAAGTGAGAAGTTGAATTCATATTTTTGGATAAAAGCCGGCACTTACAAACAGGCAGCTTTGAAAGCAGCCTGCGCTCGACAACAATGCAACAACTCACGGCCAACAAAGCTGCAGAATGAGAGATTACTGACATGCCGTATTCCTCTTTGTTGCCTGTTTACATAATCCCCACAGTCTCTCATCAAGCATCGCGGATGAAAAGCTTTCATCGGCTCTCTCCGGAAAACCGGTTTTCTTCTTTGAAGCTCCACCCGCCGGTCCAGCACGCACACAGGTGTTCCACTTTCACTAAACAGGGTAAATAACACACCTGATGGAGAAACTAAAGTTGAAACGTGGACACAAAGAGCCTAAAGAACCCGTCTTTAGAGCTTGAGTGAGTTTACAATAGAGCACCACCATCGCAGGCATCATTAATCACTTTGGCTCAAGCCAAGGACAATAAATGGACTCGAACTCTACATAATAAAAGGACGATGGCTCCACAGACCGAGATATTCAGGTACGAGACAAAAGCAGCTGCCTGGAAAGCAGAGCGCTCACTATTTCACACTTCCATGCTCTCCCTCCGTCACCGTCACTCTCAGATGCAAACCTTGCGTCTCCAAAAATGTCAGCTTTTTGGGAAGGAAGAAAAAATGGAACCGTTTACAGAAAGCCCCTTTGTAACACATTACAAAGTAGAAACAATGAGTACAGTATTAAAATGAGAAGTTTGCAGAGCTTCATTGGTCAAGGTGAAGTGTGAGAAAGCCAGTTTGTACAGTTTTCTCCACTTCCACGGGACAAAGTAACTAAAGGCCTTTGCGAGAGCAGACGATGCTGTGCTGAGCAGAGCGCAGTCAGTCTTGGAGCTCATGCAATACAGCACGTAACTGTTTCTCTTAGGAACATTTATAAAGGCTGCAGCCCCGCTTCATACGCTGCAGCAAGGCCTTCCAAAGGAGCCAGCGCCGCTGAGCTGTTGCAGCATGTTGATGATCGCTGCTGCACAGATATTTCTGGGACCCAGAGGATGAACCCTAATAAGTCTGGCAATTATTTGCAGAGCTTCACCAATCATGAGTATATGGAGACAGGCTGACCTGTGCAATCCCCCTGCGATCAAAAGGGGTTGCCCAGCAGTTAAGAGCGTTGCATGCTCAGCCTCTGGGCAACCAGTCGGTCCCTGCAACTACTTGTGATTGGTCGCAAAATTCAACCCGGTCACCGTGCATCGACCTTCCCCGGCTGCAAACAGGTTGCTGTCCTGCTTTGACTCTGGTGTGACTCAATCATTAATAGACTGAGCCTGCAGGCGCTGGACAGATTTTTGTGAAAAAACTCTGTATCTCCCGTCACAAGCAGGTCAGGATTTCCATCCAGCTCTCACTGCCTGCACCGGCGCGGCGTTTAATCGCGACTCAAGTTAAGCACAAAGTGTTCAGGTATTGAATTTAACGAGTCAGCAGTTATGGGACAGCATACGGCCTTCATGGCCCCATCATCAGCGCTCAGCAGTCCCCTTTGAATCTGTTAGCCTGCTAGCACGCTAAACACTAGAATGTCATTGGATGCATGTCGTTCTGTCCTTTCTAACTGCAACAGCTATTTGATCGGTCTCTCAGACAGAAGGCTGCCACACGCAGTTTAAAATGGCTTCAAAAGGAACTCGACTAATACCACAGAGCTTCGTGTTGAAGATGCTTTCTGTTCTCAGCAGCGTATGTGTCTTCTCTCATATCGAGCACGCAGACCAGTAAGCACAGCACGACGATGTTAATCTGTATCTACTCGACAAAAACCGCCGACACCGAGTGACCCCAAACCAAAGCCCCCTCGCCTTCACTTTTGCAGCAGCGAGCATTACGACTGCAGCGCGAACAGAACAATGAGAAGCAGATTTGCTTGAAACGCAGCGTTTGTCCGTCAAGCTGAGGAAAGTGGGCACCACCTGGGTGTTTTATTGCTACTGAGCTGCTAAATCGGCTTATTATGCAGAGCTATTATCGCCAGGAGTTGAGCAAATTTCACAGTTGGCAAAGGTTTCCTTTCTCTCCCCCTGGCTACCTGGCTCTGTCTCTCGCTCTGCTTTGGCGCCGTTTCCTTTATTTTGATGCCTTGCTTACTGGCTTTCAGGTTGGATTTGAATCGCCCCCCCCCCACCATCCTTTCATTTAGCTTCATCTCCTCCTCAGCGTCTCCTCGGAGAGTCTGCATGTCTCTGCTTGCAGTGTCCTCTCCCTCCCCGCCTACATTGTTCTCCTTTTCTCCTCTTTCTTGCCGCCTATCTGGGTTTCTTTTCGGTGGCTCCTTCTCTCCCCTCGTGTCACTCACTCACGTTCATGCTCTCGTTGGCTCGTGCACACTTTTCTTCTCTCTCTTATTTGTCGTGTCCGCCTTCTCTGTCGCCCTCCTTCCAGGCTGCTTTTTACCCTCCCCTCTGCCTCCCTCGGTTTCAGGCCTCACCGCGGCTGCTGCAGAGTTCATGTCAGGACAGAAAAGCTCTGCTGCTGCTGCTGCACACACACACACACACACACACCGTTTGTCGTCTCGGCTGTAACGGGGCCCGGGGACAGATGGAGAACAGTGACGGTAAAACAAAGACTTTCTCAGAGTTTCACTGGCACGAAGGCGAGGAATATTGAAACGGCAAAGCGGGCTAAGACTCTAATGCCACATGATATTACAAGCGGATGCTGCCTTGCACATGAACGCATGGAAAAAGAGCCTGGCACAGCCGTGCACGCATGGCTTCAATTTTACGATCACTGTGCTTTTGCCAGTGTTTACCTTTGTTTTGTCAGGAGTGCTCCGCAGAGCTGACCTGATCCGACTTCTGCTGCAGATGTTAATCAGCTGTTGCAGCGTGCACAGCACAACAAAGGTGAGGAGGAGGGAGGAGAGTTTGAGCTGGAAGAAACGTGCCAGCAATGTGCAGCTATCTGCCATCACAATGACGCAACTAAATGGATGGAAGTCAGTCTGTGGTGGGAAAATATGTTTATAGAGTTGTTCTTTGGCTCAGAATTTTTGAAACCAGTCATTAGCTTTGCCAACTGTGCTCTTGGGATGCTAATGCTAGCTGGTTTAGCATTTCCCAAAATTGCAGTTGAAATGGTAGTAGCGAGAAGTAGCGAACACAGTCATGGATTTAGACACCCCATATATATATATACACAGAGTGTCCCCTCAGAGGTTCATTAGGTTTCATGGACCCGGTGGTCATGCACACAATTATGAATAAAAATGAAGGATTCTGATGTTGCATACTGGCCAGAAGGACCTGTTTTGTAAGTAAGTGAGACCTTAATAATGTTACAGATTGGTGCAAAGCTGAACTATAAACTGTGAGATGCAAAAAATAACAGGCTAATGTGTGCAGATGTTAGCACGCTAGAGCCTGTAGCTGAGGAGCTACGGGAATGAGCTGAATCTGACCGTGACCTCTGACCTGAAAAGTCAAAAATCTGGGAACCCACCGGCTAGTGTGCTGACGTTAGCCTCTGGGGTCAAAGGCCAGTTGGTCCCAGATTTCCTTTTTAATCTTCTGTGGTTTATGGATACAATTTTTTAAAAAGAAAATAAAATCTAAATCATTGTCGGTTGATAGCTGGAGGGCGTCCGTCTCTGTTTGTACTCCATATAAACGCGATTCCTCCACAGCACAGAGACTGCACCAGAGCTGCTCTCCCTCACCTTCATATTCATGTACAGAATCCCCATATAGATTTAATGAAGAGTGTGTGTGTGTGTGTGTGTGTGTGTGTGTGTTTAATGAAGGCCAGCTGGAGAGACTCCACCTGCTGGTAAATTAGGTACAAGGAGCAGTAAAAGTCTCCTTCAATGCAGTATTAACTTCATTCTGTCTGACATATCCCCGTTTAGAGTGAAGAATATGATCAACTGAGTCAAGCTTAACCTTGTGATTATCACTACCATACACACTTTAGAGATGCTCAGGGTCAGATCACTTGACCGGACACCTTCACAGCTGATCACCATAACACTGACATTAAACACATCATCCAGCAATCAGAGTAATACACTGATGCTCTCCTGTAAGAGTATATTACAGTAAGTCCCGTATCAACAAGCAGAACAACCCTCGCAGTAAGGACCCAAGAATAGCAAATTTATCTTTTCATCAACACTTTGCTAGCGTGAGCGTCGACTCTCAGTCTCGCATTTATCTCAGATTCACACAGCGACAGCATTGTGCCCGTGAACTCTCTGCATCCACGAGTGTGCCAGGGTCCGCTTGGGGCTGTGTGACACATTATTGTAGCCACACACACACACACACACACACACACACACGTCTACAGAGACGCTGCAATGCTTGCACTGCAAGGGCACCAGTTGGGCATGTGCCCTCCGAGCAGACATGAAAATAGTATAATAAGAACAACTTGCTCCTGATGTCCACAGCTGCCTGTGTGTGTGTGTGTGTGTGTGTGGTACAGTCCCAGCTGTACTAATGGTTGCTGCTAAGGTTCTTCCTCTCAGACATTCACTAACTGCCTCCAAATCTCCGGCTGGGCTTTTGTGTGTGACACCAGACCTTGAAAGCGATGCTATTCAGCACAACCAGTGCATGACATTTTAAATCAGGACCAACCTGGCAACCCTGAACTTCCTCTCACATTTCTCTGTCGCCCCTCCCTCTCCTCATTAGCACTAACTCTATTCCAGGTCCATATATACTTCCATGCATTCTTTATGCCTAATATTTCTCTGCCACAAAGACACACAATGGCTTGCTGTTCAACTCCCATACACGTCACACAATGACACACATATTGCTGATGAGGGCAGCTGAGCAGGCAGGAGTCCGACCTCATTAGGAACCGGGGCAGCCGGCCAAGAGAGAGTCTGTCGATGAATGACCGAGAAGACCCGCTGCACGAGCAGGAAGGGCTCATCTATGGAGCAGCAGGAAGAGATCGAAGAGTTTCTCCAGCAAAGCGAGTCAAAGTCCCATCAAATCCCTGCAGTTTTGCAGGATGCATCTTTATGCCATGTGATGGAGGGTTTAGGGTTCAGTCTTGTATGTAATAGCTGCTCTGTCGGGCAGAGGTCAGCTGACTGCCTTGGCCACTGGAGAATATCCCATTTCCTGACCTCGAGGAAGTCTTGGGTTGCTCTTGCAGTGTTTTTGAAGCTGCGTCCGATCAGCAGAGAGTATAGCGCTGTGCCCCTCAGAATTCATCCAGCAGTCACACCATCAGTAAACACGAGTGATCCGGTACCACTGGCAGCCACACACGCCCATACCAGAATACTGTCTCCACTATGTTTGATAGATAATGTGCTATGGTGAGCTTTCTTTTCTCCATTTTTCTTCTGTTATCATTTTAGTGCACGTTCATCTTGGCTTCATGGGCCTAATTTGAATTGTTTTTAATGTCGGGGCTGTGGAGCTGAAAGCTCAAAGTCGGCACTCCAATCACATCTTGATTGTTTGATTTCAAATCTTTTGTGGCGGCTGAAAGAGGCTAAACTGCAAAAGTTCTTTTTCCGACACCTTTTTGCATCCAAGAGCTCAGCGACTAAAAAGTAAGCTCATTTAGCCCCGATCTCATTGAGAGGAGCCACATTTGGGAGCGGCACCCCTCCCTGGAAGGACCGTTCTGTGAGTGTATTTGATGCAGCAGGACTGCACACAATCCCGTTTACTGAGGCCCTCTGTGTGCAACAGAAGCTGCACAGAGATTGTGTGTTCCAGATGATGCTTTGTTGTCAGGTGCTAGCTCCACAGGTAGGTGGAAAGACAAAAAAGCTTTGAAACTTTTTTTTTTTTTTTTAATATGCAGCTTCTCTATAGGGTAACTGGCTCAGTCCAAAGCCTCCCCCCGTCAGACAATAGCTTCCATCCATCATGTGACTGTTTCCACGGCTGTCAGCAGACGTGTGTTTGCATTAGTGGCCTTGAAAAATCTTTCCCCCCCTTTCCTGCCGGCAGTTGCCACTTACAGTTTTCAAAGGGGACGAATGGAAAGAGAGTACCGTCAATTATAGCGAGTCAAACCCCTCACTTTTCTTCTGGATTTATAACAAAAAGGTAACCTCAGCCTGCCTTACTATTCAATATCCAACTAATATTTTATCGGTAGTGGAACACTTATGGAGAGTGCAGCCAAACCTCACAGATGATAGATTGCTCCTGCAGCACGAGGATGTATAGGCTTTCCTCTGCTCTCAGAATATGTCCAGCTGAATACATTACCAAACCAAATCCCAACCAAGGTCCACAGATAGATTAACATATAAATGAAACTACAGGCAAGATCCTGCCCTTCATTTCCTACCTGTTTATGGCAATGATGTCCAGGCAAAGAGCCGTGGAGCAGACAGGCCGGCTGGATGTCAAACCTCCTTATCATTAACAGTAGAAAACGCTGCCCTACAACTGGGACAGCCTGAAACTGCAAAGCGCATCAGCAACAGAAATAATTTGGCTCCTCACTCATTATTTCTTGTTTTTCCCCACATGTCCAGAAGAAGAAGAAGAAGAAGAAGAAGAATCTATTTAGCTGCTTCTCCTAAATTATTAAAAAAAAACACCTCCGAGCGTTTCCCGAGAGGAAAACAAAGGCAGCGTTAATAACGCGTGTGGCTTCAGCAAACAGCTTGAGGAATAACTTCTCAATATAATCTGCAAGCTGAAGTTGTTGGCAGTGTTCACTTTATTAAACTGACTTTCGGCATTCAAGATATGCAAGAGAGGGAGATAAATCTGCAATTTGTCTTAAAAAAAAAAAAGTCTGCCATCTACAAAGTTATTTAATAAGTTATTAAATATTAACATTTATATCTCCTCTTTATGGAAAAAAAATGTCCTCTTTCCAAATGGATTTTCTTTGGGCAGAAAGATTCGAGCATTAATATACTGCTTACTTTAAGAAAATCTGTTTTCACTTTTTACATTAAAGACGAGAGCGACACTCAGCAGTGCAAATCAAGCCAGACTAACGAGCTTTTACTCGCCTACCAAACGAGCTGCTCCGCTTGTTGTAGCCTTCAAACGTGCAGTAAACAAGCAGCACATCCAACTACAGCGCTGCATAATTGCACGTTGCGCTAAAAGAGCTGTTGCTATTTTCATCAGTATACTCGTGTAAGTAAACAGTGTTTAGCGGATGTGCACAGTGCATCAGTGGTGTGCTGTGTTAGGGTAAAATATGGGGAATCCAGCTGATCCTGATCCACAATCAGGATTATTTACTGAACGCACTAAATGCAGTCGTCTGTCTC
>VUQK01001664.1:2130-28078 GCA_015106715.1 Bujurquina vittata
GCTGCATCATCATAAAGCTCTGGACTTATCAAATTTGGCCCTCATATAAATCATGTAGAAGATTAGCATTAAGCAATAAAAACTAGGAGGAAAACTCAATCCTGACAGTTTTTTCAAACTAAATCCAGTAAAAACTTGTCCTCCACAGGGCATTGCTCCAAAATGTTTAAGATGGATTGAAGAGAAGAACCATTCAGGGCCTTACTTTTACTAATTCGACACAAAAATGTCTGAAAAACTTATTTTATGGGGAGTGACTGAAATCCAAAGCAGTGTTTTTACAAATTTGGCTACAAGTAAAAATGCTGCATGTTGCAACTCTGCAGAAGCTTTACCAGTAACCTGCATCCAAAACCATATATTTTTAAACCTTAATTATATTAAAATTTTAAACCTGCCATTTATTTAAAAAAAAAAACAATTTTTTTCTACATTAATTTTGTTCTAAATTTTTTTTATTCCACCAAAACATGACAAAATCTTCCAAAACCACAGATCCTATAAAAAGGTTTTAATTCTGAAAGGACAGGATGACGAGAGGCAAAGTTACTAAATACAAAGATACTATTAGCAGTCCCACAGAGATTAGCTTGGTACAAGGGTGTCAACACAAACTGCATTTTCTATCTGGAAAAAACAAAAAACAAAGCAGGTTTCACGTTGTCTTCAAACAAGAAGTAAAAAAAAAAGAAAAAAGAAAAAGAAAAGCAGGTTAAATGATGTCAAACACCTCTATTAAATTACAATATGGGACAAAAGGTTCTGTTACAGCCTCTTTAATAGTGGACACAGCTGTCTCTCACGACTAAAAGGCAAAGTAACTGTATGTTACTGTACAGTCCCTACACTCCATAAGGTCAGTGGTTCATGCACATCAGAGACAATCACTGCACATGCAATCATTTCAACAGAATCTACTGTAGGCTGTGAAAATATTTAACCTGCACAAATCAAAACCTGTTTCCCTGCTCGAGAAATTAAAATGATGAACGTCACAAGCTTCTTTACAGTTCAGGTCATACACTAACCAACAAATCAAAACCTTCAAAATGTACCAAACCAGTAAAAAGAAAATCAAAAATTTGTACATTCTAAAGCTGAACCAGGTTGATGACAGACATCAAGAGTGAGTGGAAAATTCGAGAGCCGCTCGATTTCAGGACATCTGTGACGGAGACATCTGGGCCTTCCTCATGGAGCGCAGGGCCTTCTCTCTAAGGTGCTTTTCCAGATCATCCAACGTGTTCTCCACGTCGGTGTCCGATTCCTGAACAAGAACAACATCATTTACTCGTTTTGGCCACGCGGATAAACATTATATTCACTGCTGTACACACCAGCACCACCCAAAGCAATGTTACCTTTCTGGAGTCTCTGTCCTCCTCTGCAGCCTGGGTCTCCTGAGGGTCTGCAGTCACAGCAGCAGCAGCAGCACTCTTCTCCTTCTTATGCTTCTTGTGCTTTTTGTGCTTCTTCTCCTTCTTATGCTTCTTTTCCTTCTTCTTCTTCTTTTTCTTTGAACTGCCATCAACATCCGAATTCTGAAATAGAAACGACAGAGGGATTATGGCTCCAGGATGTTACAGTTCATGTGTTTCAGGTGGAATTTGAGGAATCTCAGAGTTTAAAGTCATTGAACAGATTTGATGACGTTCATTAACAGTGCTCTGAAAGTCCAACCACCAGTGACCATAAGTTCCCATGATTACGGTGAACAGATTAAAAATTTGTGCTGATATTGTACTGATGTTTAAAAGAATGACAGACAGCCTATTTTCCATTTTTTAAAAAAGAAAAACACTTTTTATATCTGCCAATAAGCTCAAACCTTGCTTGGAGAGCGACTTCCAGAACCACTGCTGGCCTTCTTGGCTGGTGGTGGAGACGGGCTGACAGAGCGGGATGGGGAGGGGGAGGCGGATGCAGGGGCCGGGCGTTTCTGAACTGCTGGTTCAGCAGAAACAGATCTGGATCTGGAGGACGCTCTCCTTATAGGCTGGGGGCTTGGAGAGGGTCTGTGAAAAAGGATACAGGTGCCATCAGATGATGGTAGCACAGAGAAATGCCGCAGGCAAACACAATAAAACCTTGTTCTGATAAGCGAGCGGTCCCTACCTCTGGTTGTCGCGGCGTTCTGGGGTGCGTGAAACTCTGCGGATTACTTTACTGTGTGAAGGTGACTGCTGTCGGCGCTGGTTAGACGGAGATGTGTTCGAGGTTCCGTACCGTCGCAGGGGACTCGGGGATCCTCTAACTGCATGACTGCGGGTCGCAGGCGATGGGGAGAGGCGTCTGGCTGCTGCAACAGGGGATCGCGCATCTCTGCTTCGCCGCCCAGATGGCAACATGGGGCTCCGCCTGTGTCTGGGTGGCGATGTGGAGGAGGGAGGGGATCGTCTCCTTGGAGCAGGAGAGCTTCTACGCTTAGGGGACCTGGAGGGGCGTCGCTTGGAAGCCGGAGAAGAGCGTCTTATGGGTGAGCTAGACAGCTTCCTCTTCGGCGGAGGCAAAGGTGATGGGCTGTAGCGGCGTTGGATAGGGGGAGAATATCGTCTGGGGGATGGAGATCTACGACGGGGTGGTGGGGAAGGAGACCTGAGAAGCAACAAATTCAATCTTTAAATTCCTTTTGCATATTTCTAAAGACAAGTTACAACATGAAGGCGCAGCACAAAATCTGGAATATTCAAACCACGTCTAAATTTAAAAGGAACATTCGTATACCTGCGTCTTGGGGGGGGAGAAGGAGATCTGCGGCGGCGTGGGGGAGAAGGCGACCGACGTCTGCGTACAGGAGAAGGAGAACGTCTTTTCCTGAAGGGAACAAACAAAGCCAGAATAACCACCTCGTGGTCGTCAGCTCTGACGAGCACGAGTCTGTTCGAGTCTGTTCAGAGTCATAACTTTGATAACTAAGACCTTGAAGGAATCTGGTAAAAAGTTTTTTTTGAGGGGACCAAAAAGAAATTAGAACTACGTAAAAATGTATGATACCAGTGACAAAAACAAGCTACAAAAACCACAGATCTCTGGCAGCATTCAAGAAGATTTGACCCTAATATCAGACAGTTTCTGCCAACTACCAATCCTGGGCTCTAAAGCTGGCCCTCTGTCAGGCCCGAGCTTGATGAGCAAAACATTAAAAAAAAAAAGCCATTTGATTTAATACTATCTTATAAAGGCGTCTGACAACGATCCAGTGCTCTCCTGCTTGTACACCCTGCGTTACTATATTACTACATCCTGTTTTAGGAAGAGCAGCGCCTACGCAGCTCCACTCCTCCATTTGTGCCACTTTATGTATTCAGGTGGGTGGATAGTGATACATCGCACTTAACGTAACACTGTCTGGTCATGAGTATGACTGGTGCATAAAAATAAATATGGGCAACAACAAACTACTTTGACTTTAGAGGTTAAATTGCTCAGATAATGTGTAATGTGTAAACACTGTTATCTGACCTCGGAGAAGGATCCCTGTGTCGTCTCCGAGGAGATGGTGTACGGCTACGCCTCCTCCTGACTTCACCGTTTCTGGCACCTGACCCTCCTGCTGGCCTCTTGGGTGCCTCATCTTCTGAAGAGGAAGACCCCGTTTCTGAAACCACACAGACAAGAGATATCAAGAGCTATTTCAGAGAAGCCTTTGCTGTATGCGGTCAGGGAAAGAACACCAAGGTTGGGGTTAGGACACAGCTTCAAAAGTCCATGAGACGATGAGTGCATGATGACAGACAGACTTGTTAGAGAGAGAGAGAGAGACAGGGGTTGGGTATGGGAAAAGAAAGAACGGGGATAAAAACGCTTTTAACCTGAAGACGACTGTCGGTTCTGCCTGCGATACTGACGTCGCTGCTGCACCGAATCTGCTGTTGCCCCTTTCTCATTTTTATCCTCCTCTGAAATGTAGAGCATTGAGTGTCCCATCAGTGTTAGCAAAGCCGTGAAACAGACTGCCATGGAAATGCTTCAAGTATTACAGAAAAATGATTCATAGCCCCGACGCTTGGTTTTTCATCATGTTTTAACATATTTATTAACGATTCTGGTCACTCAGGTTAGCCTGTGAAGAGATCCTTTGCGTTACATATACTCAAGCTTCTGCTGTCTCCATTTTGTGCTAGCCAAAGTGTGACAGCAAGCCAAAAGATGAGGATTTCATACAGGTTCCTGGAAATGTCTTTGTAAATTCATTTCTCTACTCCAAAGATAAACAAAGATCAATCCTAACTTGTGAATAATTACAATTAATCCCGCCTGGCACCGTACTCAATATGGTGCGCAAGTATCAGGGACCCCCTGCTGAGTTAAAGTGGCCAGAAGCGCCACATGGAAAGCCGCCACCTTTTGTGATCCATGAGTTGAAAGCCGGTACGGTTCTTTAAAATGATTGTACACTTACCCGACTCAGAGCCATCAGATGGTCTGGGCTTGACGTTGTCAGTGGGAGAATCGACTCTTCCTCCAGGTTTTCTCTTAAACCCTGCAAAGAAAATGTTACAGGTTTTTAATCACAGACTTCCTGAAGGGACAGCAAGGATCTAAGTGATCACACACTACAACAACAACAGGGTCTGCTGCGCTTCCCGTTTGTTAATTAGTGCAACTGGGAGCACCTGGCCAGTCTCCCTGGAGCGCAGATAACATTTTAATCTAATGTACAAAGGAGGAACTGAAGCATACCTGATGATCTGGGTGGGGAAGGAGAGCCCCGGCCCCTTCTAGCTCGAGGAGACGGTGATCTTCTGTCCTTCCCTGCAGGACTTATGGAAGTGTCGGGATGATGGACCTGTTTTCGGGGTGGCGTGCTAGATATTCTTTTCACTGCTTTTTTAGGTGAACGAGAGCCTGATGAGCTGCTCCCAGAGGATGAAGCAGAGCGGGAGCGCCTCCTGCAGGATACAAAGAAGTTCACATTCTTCTGTATGACAACATGACATAAAAATATGAAATCAATGCTAGTAAAAGAAAGAAAAATGCCGCACATCTTAGCGAGCCTCACTGACCTGCGGACAGGGGAGCGCCTGTGTCTATGTCTGGAGGCAGCAGGGGCACGTCTAGGGGGGCTCCTTCGCCGAGGAGACATTCTCCTTCGGGGACTTTGTCTTCTACGAGGGGAGTAAGACCTGATTGTGCAGAGAGCAAATAAAGAAAGTTATTACTTTACAGTCTTTTTTAAAAGTCTGGACAATAACATCCGTATGAATTAAAACCAACAATGTCAGAAATTACCTAGAACGAGAGCGGCGTCTGCGGGAACGGGAATGAGAACGTGAGCGGTGGTGCCTTTCCCTCCTCGTGTCCTTCTCCCGTTCTCGTGACCTTGGCCTTTCTTCTTTCTTTTGAGTTTTCTCCGGCGATTGCTCTTTGACTTCATTCACTGAGTCGGCTTTAACCACCTCCACAACTGTGTCACTGCAAAAGAAATGCATTTAAAGGCTCTGAGTAATACAAGTCACACTAGACATTTATTTCAACGCAAAAACAAGCGTTCCACAAACCAGGTGGAAGAAGCTTCTTGGACGACCGGCTCTGGCACAGCTCTTCCTGAAGCATCTGGTTCCACCGGCTGCTCCGAAGATTTTGTCGTCAGCTGCATCAGGGGCGGAGGGGGTGAACTGCCACCAACTGGACTAACTGGTTTGCGTCTTGGGGAACGTGAGGGGCTGTGTTTCCTTTCCCGCTTCGCCGGTGACCTCCTCCGCGGTGATGGCGACCTCCTCCGTGGTGACGGTGACCTTGTTTTTCGCCTGGCCCCAGAAACAAATAGAACAGGTTTGCATGTTCTACAAGGAGTTTACACTTTATGGTTTCATCTACTGGTCACAAAATAAAAATAATTGTACCTTCTTGGGCTTTTTGACTGAGCTCGCTCTCGGGTATCCTTTTCCTTCTTATCCTCATCCACCTTCTTCAGAGAAGCAAGTTTCTCCTGTTCAATCTTCCAGAAACAGAGCAATGAGAGAGGACTAATTAAAATCACTAAAACCTTCTAAACTGTGGGGATTAAATACTGTGTTCAATGTGATTTCTCTTTGTGTTCTCTGGAAAAAGAAACAAGCAGAAGAACACATTAACTAGCAGTCTTTAGACCAGTAAAGTGTGTGCAGCAGAGTGAGGGGAGTCCTGCTGTGCAAACTGCTGAAAAAAATACAACCAAAGCCATCAAAATGTTTGTGTGGCACTCCCTTTGAAAAATACATGAAAAGCCACCAAGTCTGCCACAACTACAGACAACATTTCAGAGCATTTCAGGGTGGGAGGAGATCTTTGAAAAGTGGTTGTTCCTGCTGAATACTGAATAATATTTTTGGCTGGAACGCTCATCCCTGCTTCCACCATGTAGAAAAGCTCACCTGTCTCTGTTTGATTTCCTCTTTCTTCTGTTCCAGAAATGCAGAGGGAATGCCAGCAATGTTCTCCTGGGCGCTCAGCAGCAGGGGCCACAGGTCCTTCATGAACTCCCGAGCGTTCTTCCCGTTCAGAAAGCCCGTCAAGTTGATCTGCATCATCTTGCTATCCGGGTGCTGCAACACACACATGAAGGGAGGAGAGAAGAAAACACATATAGCCATTGAAATCTCTGAAGACAAAATAGCAGGGGGAGGTAGGGTCCCACAAATGGGGATCCCTACCTTCTACTCCTCTCTAAAAAGCATACCTGAGACTATTTAAGTTAACCATCTTAAAAACATGTAAGACACTGACTAGAATATTTAACATCCCTGGATCCAATATTAGACTCAACCTACAAAAATTAAGACTGATTTAAATTGTACTCACAAACTCATGAAACTGAGATTGTGAGCTAGCTGAGGGGAGACATATCTAGTTTTGCTTAATAAAAAAAAATGCATGCAATTCTGCTGCACTAGATTTACAGACTACCATAAAAAAAACTCCCATAACACAAAAAAAAATTGTAGTTAAGATTTGATTTCTTCAGTGCTACCCCACTACCGTACATCCCCTTGGTAGCTACCCACCCCTTGTCTCCCCACAGTCTACACTTCAGGAGGTAAACAAACAGCCACAATACAGAGTGCATTAAAACCCAACACTGCAAGTACAGTTCCGGTGTCTTCAGTGAGTCCCGTGGGATCAGTGGGCACGGAGCTCCCTTGGCTTGCTTCCGCCTCCCTACTGCTTGAGACTCAACCACCTTGAGCTTAATGTTATATCATTTATCTAAATTGCAAGAGACGAACAAGCAATAATGAGTACACAGTTACACAAAAACTGAGTTTTATTTCAACAACTGATAGAATTATTGAGAGATACCGTAATCTCAATTCTATTACCCGGTTTTCCATTATGCAACAGTACCCTTTAAACTTAGCTTGAACAGCCCACCCCACCCACTGGCAAGCAAAAGATATAAAAATAATGTGTGTGTGTGTGATGCTGGTGACATAAAATATGAAAATACATACATCTGGTTTTTCTTAAAATAATGAGCTATAAACGAGAATAAATTGCACTGATGTCAAAAACTGTATGATAATTAAGAATACTGGGTATAAATTACTTAAGGTTTTTCCTGTGTAAACAAGTATGCCTGTGCAATGGAAATTACCCATGTTCCAGACATCTTACATGGTTTGATCCATCAGTGGGACAGAGTTCATGTTATGGAAAGGGAAACAGCTGGATAGAATGTTTTAAAACTAAAACAGCCTGGGGGTGAATGTATAATTTAGCCTACAAAAATAAGATCTACAACATTACAGGTTTTCCTCAAAGTAGAATAAAGATAACTTAATATTAAGTTGAAAAGTATTGTTTCTTATGGATGAAAATATTGTTTATGCTGACAACCAGAGGTTGAAGTTCTCCACTTGCAGCAGTGAAGTTTTAATACAGTTGGGTTGTGTTCTTGACACTGTCACATGACTGTGACGTGTGGTTACAAGTGGAAGCGAAAACACTTCTGACCACACCCAACAGAAGTGCAAAAGACAGTGAAACTTGCAATCAGAGGTGGTCAGTGAGACAATACTTTTCAGTTTTGCGTGATAACCAAATTCATGGAAAGTATAGAAAAACAGGCCATTTTTCAGCCCATTTTTGTCCTGCTTTCAGCCCGAACCTCCGGTTACATTTAAAGGGAGCTGGGCAGTCTACTGATGCACTGCCGATACCTCACAAGAATATGATTATGACATTTTTTTTTTCCTTTTTTAAAGATGTTTCTTTCACTGACATGATATAGGTGATCCCTGCATATAACTCACCTCAAACCACACACTGCATCATGAAGGGAGAGTTGGGCTCAGTGACTTTGGGCTCAGGAGAGAGCTAATTAGATGTTGGTGCTATACTTCTGATGCAAGGTATAACATCCATATTGGTTCAGGCCTTTTAAATCATAAATCACATCATCATTAGAAGACTGCTGAATAAAGGCACTTTGTCACATAACAGCAAAACATGGTAATGTCATTATAAATCAGTCTTACACCAATTGTTACTTTCCCCATTCAATTTCAGTTTGACTAGGACGTGTAAGTATTTGCTTATATCGTTCTTATTGACTAAGCAATGCCTTCCAATTAATCACAGTTCTGACTGAACAAAAAAAAAAACAAACACGATTAAAGATATTACCTTCTCCTGTAGCTGGTTAAATATGAACTCTATGACGACATCATCCTCGAACCCCAGAATCTCGGTCACTCGCTGAGTAATCCAAGGTTTGATGACTTCTAGGTTCACTTTGGTCATATCCACCTGAAGAACAAACAGGTAATCGAGAGCTCCCAGTTAGTGGCGAGAAAGACAGAGTTTATGAGCACCTGAACTGAAATCTTTCATAACTCAATAACAAACCCTCTACAATGAGAATCATCTGTTTTCTCACATCAGCAGTTAATTTAACCCTGCACTTAACATTGTTTTATACAGTCACTTTATTCATTATTATTATTTTTAATCATTTTGCTTTGTTGAATTTGACATATTATGTAATAATATATTCATATAATAAAGTAACAGGGTTTTTCCTGGCTCAGAATGGCCACTAAATGCAATCAGCGCACAATGACACTGCATTTCCATAGATTACATACAAATGCTACATGACAAAATGCTGACCTGTGGTCCATCTTTGGCAAGGATAAAAAAAAAGGTTTACTGTCAGCTTAATGTCTGACTTACAGGGTAAAAATAAACAGCTGAGTAATTGCATTTAAAAATGACAAAAGGTACATTTCAAAGTCTCCCTTTTCAACCAAAACATTTACAATTTTTTCGCCAGAGATGGCTTTTCGGCCAAAATGTAGGAAAAACCCTGCTGAATATTTGTTTAAATGTATACTTGATTTACGTTATTATAGTTATTTTAATTTACCTTAAGATATTTGCAATATTATATTTCATTTCACTGCTGTGCTTATTTTAATTGTAAACTGCTGTACAGTTATCTTACCCCATGTTAAAATTACCTGCTGCATGACCACCAATCAAATTTTTTGTTTATCTGACAATGACAGTGAATATTAATCAAAGCTACACAAGGAGTTGCCACAGATCTCGTCTGTTTTAAAAACATTGAATGTCCCTCCTGACACAGTCCCAAAGGGATCAGTGTCTCCTCCAGAAGACAAACCCGGGATCTTTTGCTTGTTAGGTGGAAACCACACACTATGGAGTCATCATCGTTAAAATATAAAACGCAGACAAGTCAGATTTATGCAAATAAAAACATGGACAGAAGACAAATAAACAACACACAATGCTAACTTATCAAATGATAACAGATTTAGTTTGAGAGCTGCTTTTAAAAAGTCATATGTAAATTTGCCTGTATTGTAAGTGATCAGCTGTTCCAATTTACTTCTTTTTACTTGTCAGGAGTTTATTGAAATCTAGGGTGCTTATGAGGAACCTCACAGCCCCCTCGACTTGGGGTCCTACTGCCAATCCCACTGTCACTCCTATGTGATTGTCCAAGAAGTATAATAAGCAGGATTAGTCCGAATATAATTAACCCAAAGTGACAGTAATACCCAACTAACAAGACTGAGGATTCTCCTCATTTCTATGGAAACTTGTTTCCGCCGCACGCACGCACACACATACACACACAAAAAATGCCATTCATCACTGGAAATTTACTCAGCAACTCAGAATGGGGTAGCGAGTATCGGTGAGCTAGCAGTGTCTAGCAAACATGAACAAGTTGTCTGCATTTTTTTGATCATCAGTCAAAATGCCTTCTAGTGAAAACAGCAGCATAAAAGGTAATGATGTTTTCATGCTGATCTGTTGAACAGCTGATGTCCTCAGCTGCTTAACAAGGACATGACCTCTTTCACAGAGCTTCCTGTTGGCAGCGCTAAGTCAAAATTATGAGTTATTAACATGAAAATTTGAGATATGTAACTCCAAATTTTGACTTATCTTCAACATTTCAAGAAAAAAAATTCAAAAATACAGATGGCAATTTTTTTTTAGAGGCAGAAACAAGCTTCCATATTTTTCTGACAATTTGATCAACAAAAACTGAATTAAGCTTGAGCCAATTCATCTCACTTCTGGTGAGATGGAGGCCAAAACATGCTTGGTGGGCACCAAAATCTTTCACATGCACACACTCACACCCGGACTGTATGCACATCCCATCAGAAATGGCCTCATTTTGACAAGACTTTAAAAGAATAAAATGATGGGCTTTTATCAGATATTAACAGTGTTCTGAAACAGAAAACGGTGTGTTTAAACAAACGTTGTCACTGTGGGTGATCGTTTACCTTTTTGTCCAGACATTCTGCAAATTTCAGCTGCTTCAGCAGTTTCTTCTGCTTGTTGCTGAAGCGGTTGTCCTGCTCCGCGCTCGTACCCTGAAGAAAAAACAGCCAAACTCAGATGGCTTGTCTAATGAAAGCTGACAATCACAGGTCACATCAGCGAAGGCCAAGAAACGCGTGTGGTGTCAGGCTGCACAGCCTCCTTGGTCTTTGGCCCATCTCCGTTAGTGCAATCTTGCCGGTAACACCATCAAATAAAGAAAAGTTTAAGCTGGGAAAACATTACGCTGCTTAACGTAAAGGGTTAAGACACGTGGGTTCCTGAGAGCAGAGTATCATGTCCTATTTAGCTCCTCCACCTGAGCCACATACGACACCAGCAGACTAGCATTAGCCATGCTAGCCGCTCGCTTAATCGTCTAAGAGAACTGATGAGCTAATATCAGCTACGGCCTGGAGGCTGATTTGACTGACAATGGGGCTCACGCTGACACAATATTAAAAGCAACGTTACTGTCATTATTCAGCAAACACCGAGGTCTCGCTAAGGCCAGTGCGGCAGCGGTCGTGACCAGCTCATGGAGACAGAAGCGAAGCACCGCCCGGGCGCCATCTTTAGTTACCTCGCTAGCTTGACTCGTCTATTTCCTGCAAATTTGTGTATAAAATAAAACGTACGTTACTGGCGCAAGGAGTTATACGTTTACGTAAATTATAAGGTAGCAAATATTAATATAGCTAACACGCATGAACTCCCGGAATGGCCCATATGAATGCAAAATGATGGCAAAACCCGAGACTGTTGCCTCCCAGTTTATAGACGAAGCCCTGGCCACTCTGTTTTGCTATCTGTATGGCTCGCCACTGAACACACTGAGCACATTAATGTCATAAAAACATTAATATATCTCCGTGCACCTAATTAATAACCAAGTAAAGACAAACAAATAAGTGAGAAGAACTTACGCGGAAGAATCCCGCGTCCATTTTAGGTGAAACGAAGAGTAACTAGCGTTGTGCAGAAAGACGTGTGCCGCTCCGCCGGTGAAACTCAGAGTGGCGAGCCGGATGGACGTAGCGCCCCACAGGAAGCAACAGGCACTGCAACTACAATTAGGAGGAAGCGGACCCTGCCCCTCACCTGATGCACAAAATGTGGCTTCGCTTCTGTTTCTCTTGAGACACTACTGCTTGCATTAACTGCGTTTGATACCTTCTCTTAGTTAGTTTACAGCCCAGCTGTAGCAATATAGCTACAGCTCAATCATACTCTGGTGGAGGTAAACATGTAGAAATATTAATCTTCTTGAAATCATTTATTTCCACATACACTATCAATTTAAAGGTTTGGGGGGCGCTTAGAAATGTCTGTTTAAGTGACAGAAAATGGCCTCTATGCATCTTTTTCTTGCAGTGGATCATCTGGCTACATCTCATCTTCAGTTTCTTTGCCAAAGCAATAACCCTGAACTCACACACTCACCCACTCTAAGTGTGCAATACTACATTATTCATACTGAACAATATCTATCATGCCTATATCGTGCAATATCCAATATTCATTCACCAGTGCAATACTCACGATCCTCATTATTTTACTATTTTTTTTTTTACAATATATATTTTATATGTTAGAAAGTGTGATTTCTAAAGCATACCACTGAACAGGAGTGGCCCTCCAATCTCAGTGGACATAATGAGAATAAATTCGATTAGATTCAATTAGATTCTACCCTGTCCCATCCTCCTCTGTCACACCAACCCTACATGTCCTCCTTCACTACATCCATGAATCGTCTCTGTGGTCTTCCTCTACTTCCTTCCATCAGCAAAAATACTCAGGTAGGCTGTGGTGTATAAATAATGTTCAGCCATTATTAAAGGGCCCAAACTGGAATTTCAGCATATTGTCTTGAACATGTCTACATGCCTAAATGAAGGAGGAAGCCGGAGTATCCGGAGAGAACCCACACAAACACGGGGGGGAACATGCAAACTCCCCTCAGAAAGGCTGAGAGATACCAGCTAGATATAGCCGGGCTCACTTCAATGCATGGCCTGGACTCTGGAACCAGTCTCGTGGAGAGGGGGAAGGACTGTTTCAGTCTGGAGTTGCCCTCCGTGAGAGCTGGTGAGCTGGAGTGGGTATTCTTGTTGTGTTACCAGAGGTAACACAACAAGAATAGGCTTGACTGGCCTGTGGGACTCTGGAGACTTCAACTGAGGTTATAGTCAGGTGGTGGAAGGAATACTTCAAGGACCTCCTTAATCCCAATGACATGCCTTCTGTAGTGGAAGTAGAGTCTGGGGATGAGGGGGACGACTCGCCCATCACTGGGAGTCAGGTCACGGAGGTCTTTTAACAAGTCCTTGGTGGCAGAGCCCCTGGGGTGGATGAGATTCACCCAGAGTTCCTGAAGGCTCTGGATGCTGTAGGACTGTCTTGATTGATGTGCCAG
Source organism: Bujurquina vittata (assembly GCA_015106715.1). Classification (NCBI taxonomy): domain Eukaryota; kingdom Metazoa; phylum Chordata; class Actinopteri; order Cichliformes; family Cichlidae; genus Bujurquina; species Bujurquina vittata. The sequence goes on from VUQK01001664.1 coordinate 15,338, forward strand.
TGGACTGGGGTGGTGGGGTGGGATTGGGGTGGTGATCCCCATCTTTAAGAAGGGGGACCAGAAAGTGTCCAACTCTTGATTCAAGTGTGTGTGGGAGTTTGCCCAAACAGTCTAGATGTGTTTTGTGGACTTGGAGAAGGCATTGGACCGCATGCCTTGGGGTGTCCTCTTGGGGCTGCGGGAGTATGGGGTGTCTGGCCCATTGTTGCGAGCCATTCAGTCCCTTTTCAACCACAGTGAGAGCTTGGTCCCAATTGGGACCAAGCTCTCACTCTGGTGCAGTCCTGTGGGTGTTGGACTGCACCAGGGCTGCCCTTTGTCACGGATTCTGTTAATACATTTCATGGACTGAATTTCTAGGTGTAGCCAAATGGCGGAAGGCTTCCACCTTAGTGGCCTCAGAATCTCATCTCTGCACCATCCAGCTCGCAGTGGAACAGTTTGCAGCCGAGTGTGAAGTGGCAGGTATTAGCACCTCTGAGTCTGAGGGAATGGTCCTCAGCCAGGGACGAGTTGCTGCCCCAAGTATCTCAGGGTCTTGTTCACGAGTGATGGGAGAAGGATTTGGGATGTGGCTGCAGGAATGCGGACACTGCACCAGTCTGTCGTGGTGAAGAGGGAGCTGAGCTTGAAAGCAAAGCTGTCGATTTACCGGTCAATCCCGTCACTACCCTCGACTATGGTCACAAGCTTTGGGTTGTGAGCAGAAGCGGCAGAAATGAGCTTCCTCTGAAGGGTGGCTGGCATCTCCCTTAGAGATAGGGTGATGAGTGTAGCCATTCAGGAAGGGCTTAAAGTAGAGCCACTGCTCCTCCATCAAAAGGAGCCAGTTGAGGTGGTTTGGGCATCTGAATAGGATGTCTCCTGGGTGCCTCTTGGGTGAGGTGTTCCAGGCATGTCCCACCAGGGGGAAGCCCCGAGGCAGACCCAGGACACGCTGGAGAGAGTATATCTTTCAGCTGGCCTGGGAACACCTTGGGGACCCCCCGGATGATCTGGAGGACGTGGCTTGGGAAAGGGAGGTCTGGGCTTCTCTGCTTAGGCTGCTGCCCACCGCGACCGGCCCCAGATAAGCGTAAGAAAATGGATGCATGGATGGTTTAATTGTTCATTTTATAAGAACGCATCATTTTTTGGTGTTGATGGGGTGTTTGGATGTAAAAATGACACAGAAAAAGGAAACCTTTGTTGCATACAATATTTAATACTCTTTGGGTAAATAAAAAATTTATTGTTGAAGGTCTGATTCAAAGTACACAGCATTTTTTTAAATATATTGTTTTCCTAAGTAAATAAGGCCTCGTTTGATACTGTTACTCATTCATATCCGTAATCACACCGCTGGCAAAAAAGTAAAATAAAGGCTTCCTGTTTGGTGCCACGGCAAGGGTAGTGGGGTTGTAAGTAGTGTGAGTTTCACTTGATAGACTATATTATAAAAGAGTGCTTTACAGAACAGCCAGAATACATTCTGTTTGCTTACAATCCAAAGTTAACTGAGCCAGTCATTCCAGATGATCCCGGATTCAAAATGTCCAACAGATTTGTCATTCTACACGTGAAACTCGTCCATGTTGTATTAGATATTGCAATAGACACTGTAACACGCGAGTGTGTCCGTGCATGTGATTAAAGCTTAATGTTTCTTTTCCATCTGAGGCAACATGCCCATGTGTAAAGTGATGCTTATGCCAATGAGAACAATTAAAAACAACAAAGATGAAGAGAAGATTTGACGCTATATGATTCCCTGAAAAGACTGAAGTGTGTGTTTTTATGTACATGTGTATAACATCTCACTTTCCACTGAATATAAAGAGGTTATGACTGAGAATTCCCATTTTACAGTTAGTCCCTGGCACGTTGCAGCGATGCTCCAGACAAACAGAAGTTTCTGGATGACAATTTGTAAAAGTGAAGTAAAACAAAATGTACTGTTGGTAAATGCAGACTGAAGAAAAGTCAGGAGTAAGGCACTGGTTGGTCTTTGTGGAGCAGGTTTTGCTAGCTGACCGGCAAACCCTCACTGGTCCTCTTGTCTCGGATGGAGCGCAGCATGTCTGTCACCAGCTCCTCGAGCCCGAAGGCTGGTGCCCAGCCCCAGTCTCTCCTGGCATTGGAGTCATCAAATCTCACAGGCCAACTGTCTGCTGCAAGAAAGACAAAATAAAAATAGTTTGTATTAGGATTTATTATCAATCCTACCAGTGATTTAAAAACAAAAAAAAAGATCCCATACCAATAGTCTGGCGGACAGTGTCGGGATTGTAGGTGACCTTGAGGTGAGGGAGATGTTTGCGGATTTCTTGGGCCACCTCTTCAGGAGTGAAGCTCATGGCAGCTATGTTATAGGTACGCAACGATAGCTGGCACTCAGGAGCCTGCATGAACTCTATCGTGGCGCGGTGGCAGTCAGAGATATGCATCATGGGAAGACGGGTGTCTGGTCGCAGGTAGCACTCGTGGTGACCTGTACTGAGAGCATCGTGGAAGATTTGAACTGCGTAGTCTGTGAAGACAAAAGGCCAGAGTACTTAGTCCATGACATCCAGCTGATTGGAGCGCATTTACACAACACACACAGGCAGTACCTGTAGTTCCTCCACCGGGAGGTGTGTTAACCGATATCACTCCAGGGTAACGTAGGCAGCGGAAGTCCAAGCCATATTTATGATGGAGATACTAAAGATAGAGAAGCTGATTGAAAATGAAATTGAGTCATAGGTGTCTCTGTAAGCATGCATGCAAAAAGGATTTTACCTCCCCCATCAGTTCACCATGCACTTTAGACACGCCGTAGATGGTTCGAGGTCTTTGAACACAGAGGTCAGGGGCTGGGTCACGTGGAGAAGAAGGACCGAATGCTCCAATAGTGCTGGGGACAAAGAGGCGCAAACAGTTCTCCAGGGCCAAGTCCAGCACATTATGTAGGCCTGGATGGGCAGAACAGAAGAGAGGACGAGTTCAGGACTCGATAATCCTGAAAACCAGGGTGCATGTAAAGTGTGCGTGCATTCAAGCGGACCTGTGATGTTGATCTTTCGTGCCAAAGCCACATTAGCCTCACCCACAGCGCTAAGCAGAGCGCTGTAGTGGACCAGCCAAGTGATGCGATTATTTACAATAAGTTCTCGAAGGTGCTTGTAGTCCAAAACATCAGCGTATACAAATGGGCCTAAAGGGAGAAAAGCAAGAGAGAAGTGAGAAAAAAATCAGATGTAAAACATACTGAAAACAGAAAGTGGATTTTACATACCACTGGCGTACACGTGAGGCGGAGGCTTCTTGATGTCTGACAGGATTACATTATCGGTTCCATACTGTTTTCTAGACAGCAACAAAGATATGATCACATTTAAACTCCAAACCCTTAAACAAGTTGTGAGATCTCAGGAATTTCTGCACATCTCACCTCAGCATCTGTGCAAGTCCCACACCTAACTGCCCGAGCCCACCTGCAGGCAAAGGCACGGGTTTGTATGAGTCCACAGGAATAATTTGTGCACATTTGCTGGAAGATTGGCACATAGGTGGAAATAAAATCCATGTTTTTGGTTTTAACTTTCAGCTGAAAAAAGGCTTTGTGTTTGTTTCAACGCTTGATCCCAGGACAAAAAAAGGGACAGCAGGCTATTATTCTCCCCATAGCCACTCATTGGGCCTTTTATTTCACTAGTGCTGTCTGTACACACCCTATTGTGATGACTCAAAATAGGGTCCTGCTGTTGGGGCAAAGTGAAAACAACTCGAAAAAAACTGCAGCACATGTCTGTACTATTTCACATTGATACCCAAGTAACAGGAGTTCCTCACTATAATACTCATACATTTGATTTGAGGTTAAACTAGGAATCTGCTTGGAAATATCTGGTTTATTCTCCGAACAGTAGCAGTGCAGCGAAAGTGGTAGAAAACAATGGGAGCTTCCCAGGCTCAGTGTTTGGGTAGCTGTGGAAAAGTCCTTTCCTGAATGCATCAGTGTCAGACACAAGCAACTATTATGCACCAGTGATGGATGAAAATTTGCATCACCTGTGATGAGCACGCGCACGTTTTCCTGAGGAGATGGGGGGCTGCAGGTGTCCTGGCTGTTCCACCTGCTCATCTGCCTGGGCAAAGAGCTGAAGGTGCGGCCAGGCCAGCTCTGCGTCTTGCTGAGGCAGCCTCGGCAAAATGGGCCCAGCACGGCCGCAGAGGACACGCAGACCCGCACACCCGGTTGCATGTCCAGGAGCAGTCCTTAATAAAGTTACACCAAACTTAAGCACAACACATAGATTACACCGAACCTCCAAAATCACGAGAATGACAACTGGGGAGTAAACAAGTTGTTTCAAAATTAACCCCAAAGGGGGGGGGGAATGTTATTACCTGTGTCGTGACAAATTCAAAAATCCCAGGCAGATGATTCTTGATCCAAAACCAGCAGATGGAACTTGGCAAATTCACAACTATACCTCAAAACTAAACTATAAAACAGGAGCTGATAAGAAGGCATTTAGGTGTGAGAATCAAAAAGATTACCATCCCATAGGTCACTGTTTCACTTCACCCAGTCACCGCTGGATAAGTAAGCAGGTGTAGTAAGTCATGCTGGGCTATGTGGTTCTCCTCCACTCTGTGTAATCGCCGGGCTCGTGGCTCTTGACTGACCGGGACTACACTCTCCAGCGTGCAAACCAGCGTGTGTGCAAACATGCTGACTTGCTGTGCACAGGGATTTGCATTGTGAAGAGTGTTTAGCTGAGCTTAACAGGACTGGGAGGTGTGTCTGTTATACAGCCTCCTTCTATTCATAATATTTATGAGTGAATATATGTCAGAAAATAATTAGCACATTGCAGTGATACCAAACATTGGAGAAATAAGACTCCTTGGGCAGGTTTGAAAGCAGTAAAAACCTATTAAAAATACTACAAGAGCTAAAAGGGAGTAGGGAAGGAGTTGAATGCTTTGGGATGCTGGGAAAAGATGCCTGTTCATAGTCAGGAATAGGGAGCTGTTAGGTATTCCTGCTTCAGGCTTTTAAATGTACATTTAGTCAGCTTAGCTTAGCATACAGGTTAGAAAAGAGAAGGCAGCTGCTAACAGCAGTCGCTATTTGATACAATACAATGTTACCAAATCAGTATGAAAATGCAACAAATTTGTCTGCACTTACTAAAATGTATCAATAATGCATTAAATCACACAAGCACATATTGTTTTGTAATAAAACATTTATGAACGTGTAAAAAATGCTGTACATTGAAACATAGTAGGCATTGCACATTGTTAACATTCATCTCTGAAACGTGTTCAGGTTCACCATCTTCACCTATGTTCTACACCTCTGCTCTTAAAAATAAAATACCAACACACACACACACACACACCTGATTTAAATTTGGCTGATCTTTCTTTCAGAGTTGTCTCACCTCCGGTCCGCCGCTTTTTTGAGATCCTGCCTAAATATACAGCACTGAGACCAGCAGTTATTTTTATTTGTTCTCGTACACTGCACTGAGTCTGACTGAAGAATGACCATTCAGTTTCTGCTACTTCACAGGAGGTTTCTGCATTGTATGTGTTGCTTACTGTTGTTGTATTTCACTTTTTACTGTCTTTTGGAAGACATGTAAAGACAAAGATTTTCCACAGTTTAAACACCTGATTGGTTAGATACCACATTCCTGCCATATTCATGCCACATTCCTGCAAGTCTCCTGCACTTGTGTCTGCGATGTGCGAGCCTTCAACCTGACTTTCACTTTAAAGAGGAAGATGGGGGGGGGGCACTGACTAAAGATTGCTGTTTCAGTGCCAGAGGAAGATGGCACAATGTGGGCAATCCCCAGCGTACAGTGATCTCTAATGGAGATTACTGCACAAACAGTAACTCATCCACCAGATGATAAGTTCATGGTGTTCAACCTTGAGCATGCTCCTGGTCGCGCTCCTCACCCTACGTGCATGCTGCAGAGTCTGTGGCTGAGGGATACTGTTTGGTCTGGGTCCCAGCACCTTCACTGGAGATGATGAAAGTTAGATCATACTGACACAGAAATTTTAGGTCCATGGTGAAAGTGATCAGAATTCCAGGAAATGATGGAATCAAATTGGTCTCCAGGCTAAAAGCAGTCTAGATGTGCGCAGGAGGCAACTTTGGAGGCAAATCAAAATCAGGTATTTTATTTTTAACCTTGGAACCATGCGATGCCACCTCATACACACCAAAGAGGCATCAACTGCGGGCCAACTTCCCCCACTCAATGACCATGTTCCTTATTTCCTCCTGAGCCTCTTCAAGGTGACGAACCTGCTCGGTCCACCTCAAGAAATAGCCTGAGGGTCAGATAAGGGGCAGAGTGGGCACCAATACTTAAAGTAAATCAAAGGAGCAACCATGCAAATACATTAGAGGCTAACAAAGATGAGGCCTGAAGACCAGTGCAAGGTAAAGCTCACCTCTCCAGAGCTGCAGGGACTGAGGGTGAACCGAGGGCCAGATTGCCAGCTCAGTGCGTTCATACAAGGGGTTAGAGTAGTAATCCCTCTCTGTGGGCTTCAGCAGAGCCTGGAACAAACAGTGAGTCTTTCCCTTTACTCCCAGGGCACACCTGAGCGGAAATGAGGGAGGAAAAACACTGCAGGTGAATTTCAGTTTGAAGTAAAGACAGCCTTTAAAAACCTGGAATACAACGATCCTTAAATGTGTAGAAAAAAACCCCCCGACCTTTCCTGGTCACTGTTACACAGAAAGGTGCCATAGTCCGAGGCATAAACCTCGGTTGCCAGTCGCAGGAGCAGCGCCTCAGAGAAGCCCAGAGCCAGGGGGAACTGCCGCCACAGCTGCCACACACAGTCCAGCAGCAGCAGGAAGACCGGAGACTCCTGCTGGAGGCGGGCATGGGAGTGGGCCGAGTGAGCGTATCGCTGCTGGAATGGGTGTCCTGCCTGCAAACGCACAAACACACGGCAGCTTTTGGGTGTGTTATCTAATTTGTGGCAACAGTTACACTCAATCATGCAGTCGCCGGCTGTGCTTCTATCTCTAAAAGACAACCGCATGCCCACCCTAGCAGAAGGGAGAGGGAGCCCCCAGTCCTTCCACTCTGGCACTCACCTGTATCCACTCTCTCTCCAGCAGCGCCAGGAAGCCCTCCAGTGTGCGGCAGCACGGGTCCATGATGAGCTGAGCCAGAGTGCTGATGAGCAAGGAACAGTCTGTCCCCTCAGAGCCGTGGACAAGAACAGAATGGCCGTCCCTGAAGAAAACAGCAGTCATCCATTCTGTTCAGTGACGTGCATTGAAAAAAAGCGCACCTGCACCTGCACCTGCCCTCACCTCCTTGTCCTGTGACTGAATGTGCTATTTCTGGATATTTCTGCATCTATTTGTGGCATTTGCTGCATCAAGGGTGAAATCATATTTCCTTTAAATTGGCTTCTCTTCATTGGCTACCTTTAAATCCAGAATTGAATTTAAAATCAAAGGCCTGAAAAATCAGAGCCCATCATAGCTTAAAGGCCTCACAGAACCATATTGTCCCAGTACAGCACTTTGCTCTCACATTGCTGCTTTACTTGTAGTTTAAAGAGTTTCTAAAAGGAAGCAGGAAGCCTTCAGCTTTCAGGCCCCTCTCCTGTGGAACCAGTTTGAGTTTAGGAGACAGACACCCTCTCTGCTTTTAAGATTAAGCTTTAAACCCTCCTCCTGATAAACCTTATAGTCACTACTGAATCAGGGACCCGGGAACCATCCCTTAGTTCAGGGTCACTTAGCTGCTGCAGGCTCAGGCTGCTGGGTGACTTCCCATGATGCTCTCAGTATTTCTTCTCCTGTCTTTTCATTCCCCCATGTGCAGGACGGTAAATAGTTTGTATTTTGTCATTTTCTATGTGGTCCTGGATCTGTTGGAGGTCTCGTCCTTTTTAAAAGGAAGTTTTTCCTCCCCACTGTCACCAAGTGCTGCTCACTGCTGCTCATTCATACCTCTCCACACACTCTGCCAGCAGGCCAGCAGTAGACAGAGCAGTCTGGATGTGCGACAGCCACTTTGAATTCTCGAGCTTACTGAGCCAGCGGTCCATGTTGTTGGACTCGTCGCCACAGGCCTCCACCAGTTTAATTAGGCTCTCCTGGAGGGCTTTCCCCCTGCACACACGCGTGACGCAGGTAAATGATGTGAGCAGTATGTACAATATATTATATATATAATATATTAGTATTACCGGACAGTCGGCAAACACACACACACCTTTCCATCTGTCTGTGAAGTCTCTTCCAGCGGTTGTAGAAGGATTTAGACTCGAATCCTCCACCCGTCATCCTGGCCTGTTGAGCCTGCTGCATGGAGCGAGTATCGATTATGTAGCCTTTGTCCGAGTCCTCGATCACAGCATGGAGGAGCAGCTCATCTTCCTTGCAGCGCTTCCTATTGGCTCCTGGCAGCGGCTGACTGCTGCGCATGATTACCTGCAAACATTTCCATCCAGGTAATGTTCAGATAAATGTTTAGGCTTGACTGTGATGACCCTGAGCTTTTGAGATGTTGGGACTTTGAATTCTTTTGATTTTATTTGGTTGGATTGGCTCTTTGTTTATCATTTACATGCTGACCTTCATGTATTTTGGATCTTTATGGAACCATTTGTTTCTATAAGAGTTTAATTGTTCCTCAGGTGGTTTCTGTTCGTGCTGGTCCTGTTTTATGACTTTGGTTCTTTGTGAGTTTTACAGTTCTGTCTTCTTTCTTACTTTATTTATCCAAGTTATGTTCTTGGTTATAGGTTATTAATATTTGATTCCTTGCCTCCCCGTGTTCCTCTGTGTGCCTGCCTTTCCTGTCCACGTTTCGGTTTACTTGTTTCCTGTTTCACTAGTTCCTTGTTCGGTTTTCTTCCCCATTTTCTCGTTAGTTAGATTTGCTTCACCTGTTCTCCCCGGCTGTTTCCACTCTTCCCTCATTACCTCTCGTACATATTCTCTATGTCCCCTCATGGTTGTGTGTTCTCCTGTTTGTGGGTTGGATTATGAGTTCCTGTTCTGCTTTTTGGAAAAAAATCAGCATTAAAGCTCCTTTAAGTTGCTACCTGCCTGCCTGCCGAGTCCTAACTCTGCCACATGTGTTCTTTGGTAGACTTGTTGGATTGTTTTTAGTTATCCTGTCTGCGTCCTGAACTTTGGTCCTGCATCCTGCTATAAATTGTGACACTAAAAGGGACTGAATCACCTCACCATGCCATTCTTCTTGTGGTAGTAGCAAAGAACAGGGAAGCGTCCTCCCTGTCTGAATTTGGCAGCTTTTTTCAGCATGTCGTCGTCTATGCTTTTTGGGACGATGAGTGCCGGAGGGTAGGAGAGACACACCGAGTAATCTCTGTTCACAGAGCTCAATCTCCACTTCTCATGCTGGAAACAAAGTAGAGAGAAGGTGATAAATGAAATGTTTAGTATCAAGAAACCTGTTGTTAATCATGTTAACCTCCCGGGGACTCTCTGAGCTGAGCTGGCTCGGGAGTGTTGCCGCTCATAGGTGAGGAAAGTCCCGTTATCTTTATCGTGGGAGAAAAATGGCAAGCATGCAGCGCATGCTCTTTGCTAATCGGGGTGGCAGTGGAGCAGTAGGTAGATGCTCACCTTGCAACCGGAGGGTCGTTGGTTTGAGTCCCCCTCTGAGTGCATGCTGACATTGTGTCCCTGGGCAAGACACTTAACCCTCATTGCCTAAGTGTGAATGTGTTGTGTGGTTGGTGTTTGGTGGTGGTCGGAGGGGCCGTAGGCGTGGATTGGCCAGGGCAGCTGTGGCTACATTAGTAGCTCACCACCACCAAGTGTGATTGAGGTCTGAATGAAAAGTGCACGAAATCGTAAAGCACTTTGAGTACCATGAAAAGCGGCATTATTATTATTAATCCTCAATGGAATTTCATTAACAATTGTCTTGTGATTTATTAGATTTCTTAGTAAATGAAATCACGAGTACTCCTGCATGGGCTGTGGATGAGTTTAGGCTGGCCTGCTCCTTCCTGCAGGATCACCTGTGGGAACTCTTTCAGGTACACAGTCCTGAAAAACTGATTAGCAGAACTCGATTCTTACTGATTAACCTCGTGAATGTAATTTCCTCAGTATATAAAAATAAAAACTTATTCTAAGCAGGTACTTAGCTCAGCATGAACACTGTAAACAGGAGGAACTGCACGGCTCTTTTCCAAGTTGTGACAACTTTTTGACTTTCCTAATTTTGGTCAAGAAATTTAAAAATTCCCCAAGCTCGACTCCACTAGAAGGCAGTGGGACAGAAATAATGTGGACACCTAAATTCCAGTCCCTTTATGCTGGGTGTAAAACACTAACCAGGCTGGCCTGATTAAAAGCACAGATATCCTACAAGCTCTGGGAATTTTGTGCCTGTAAAACACATGCAAACATGCTGCCCTCGACCCCTCGCCATAGCAACGCGGCATTCCCATGGGAAGACGGCAGGCTGTGTGCAGCACATTCTGATGTTCAGGGGAAAACAAATGAAAGCTAAGCAAGAAGGATATCCTGAATCTGAAGCCTGGCATTTCCCTGTCACGTGGTGGTTGGATCATTGCTAGAGGAGGTTACAGTGTACCTGAGAGACGTCTGTCTATAAGTTTTACATCCTGTAAAGCAGAAAGAAGTATACAGAGTTTTAAATGCTGCTTACAAGCTCCTTCATCTGACTGTAGTGCATTTCAGGAGATGACAGACCCCACTGGTCCTGCAGGCTGAGGTCAGGAGGTCGGTAAAAGAAAGGATACATCTCCGACACGCAGTCGAGACAGGACAGGGTCTGCAGAAGGTTAAGGGAGATTGCTGTCACATGGAAAGCAGTGAAACACAACTGTAGAAAAACAGCAGGCTACTGGAAGAGAGGATTTTCTCATCCCTGTGTGCCGTGTTATTGTTTAATATACCTCAATAGAGTGCGCAATGTTGAGACACTGCTCCATGCCTGGGATGTCAAGCTGGAGCACCCGCAGATCTTTGCACTTGATCGTAATTGTTCCTGAGGATCCAGACATCCTGCACACACACACCACTATATGATTCTTACACACAACAAACAGCATCCCACCCCCATGTTTCCACTATAGCCGTGCTTAAAGCGCCACTTGCAGCAGAAAAGGTATGCGAAACCGGTCAGCTGGACTGTGTGTGTGTGTGTGTTTCCTCCTGAGTGAGTGTGCAACACCTACCAGATGGTTTCAACATTGCATTCACAAAGCTACAGTTAGTAGCAAGCAACGCTCCGCTCGAGCATGTGGAAGGTGGCAAACGGAAAAGAAAAGTTGCTGTAATCTTAGGAAATGTAACTTCTTCAGCAGCAGCAGCAGCAGCAGCGAGAGCAGCGCAGGCACAACAGAGCAATACAGAGGATGTCCAACCTTTCACTGTGGCTTGCATTAGAGAAGAAGCCCGAATAGCCCATAAGGTTTTCCACACTGGTTACAAAGATTTGAGGAAGGAATGAGTGATTAGAGGAATTACTGGCACATTCACACCGCCTTGTGTGGATTAGTGTGATTACTGGTTTGACCATGTGAATTACAGTAAGTTCTGAAAGATTCATGATTCCACCAGCAAAAGATTTCATTAGCAGTTTTATCAATTAAGACTTCATAAAGACAAAGAAAAATTCAACAAGTGACTTAACTGTTCCTGATTATTAAGATACATTTTTGATGTGGTCCTCCCATCATCTTCCCTCACCTTTTCTCAATGGCATCGACGTTCCTGAGGAGCAATAGAACCTGCCGAGAGTCGCTCTCCTCCCTGTCCGAGAAGAGCAGGTGGTGGCCGGTGATGCACAGGGTCCCTCTGCTCGGGGGCTGCAGCGGCTGTCGGAGCACAACATCCTCCACATTGGCCGTCTTGATGTGCTCAGAAAACTCCATCAGCTCCCCTGCAAACACCCAGGCCGAACTTTGTTTTAACAGCAGAAGCGGCCGAGCACCACCACTGACTGCAAATCACTTCCTCGCCTCTATTGTAAGAAAATGAAAGCAAACTTCCTCCTCTGCACACACAGCTGGTTGGGCAGCGCTGCAGTCTCGGTGTGACTGGAGATAAGGACTCTATAAATAGAAGAAGCTTCATATTTTCCTAAACATTCTCCTCTTATGTGGCTGCACCTTTGCACGCACAGCTGTTTGAGCGCCACTGCCGCAGAAATGGAAAATGTGCTGCTTTAAGCGGCAAAAGGCGGAAGTTGGCGCTTCCTGAGACACAGACTGAGAAATGTCACTCATCGGTGGTGAAACTGCGCGCCGCAGTGATGTGCCTGCGCCATGGCAAAGTGCCACTAGATGGCGCAACACTCAAGCGTAAAAGCGCATAAATCTCAACAGCTGTCAGATACTGAGTGGGCTTCTGAAGCGACGCACCAGAGCGCAAAGAGCTGTTATCGCATCTACATTTTTCAGCTATTACTAGTTTAATTACTTTCTGCCATTTGACATTTTTTCATAAAATATACTCACCCACAGAATATTTAAATACAATGAGAAAAAGAACTGTCTAAAATGTAATAGAGTGTCACAGTGCACCCAAGCGTAGGCCACTGAAGCGCCTGGAAAATATAAATTTAATACTTTCATTTTGTCTTTTACAAGCCACTCGTATAGACACTTCCTCTGGGTTTATAATGCATATTTAACCCCCCCCCCCCCCCCCCCACCCAACACAAAAAAAAACCAAAAAAAAAAAAAAAAAAAAAAAAAAAAAAA
>VUQK01001664.1:31989-59878 GCA_015106715.1 Bujurquina vittata
TAACTTTGTATTAAATGTGTAAAACATCTATTAACTGTATTAGTCTTTGATGGCTGTTAAATCACTGTAATATGAATGTAATGACTTAAATAAATCTAAAAGAAACACACCTTAAAGCACAAATTGCTGTTATCTTTTTCTTGCACATGAAGGAAGCGTGAAAGCTCACTGCAGCCCAGCCTGAGCAGCAGTGACTGAAGTCTGTCTCAGGAAACCACACAGCAAAGAAAATGAAAACATTCCCAGGCAACGTTCTGAGAACCAGTTTGAGGTTTGGAGCGATGATATTTAGTAAAAGCTCAAACTTTCTGGTTATGTATTATTTTTTATAGCCCTTCAAAGACCTGATTGTGGTTGAAGTCAGGCGCGGGATCAGGCTACGATGAGAGCCTGACACTAAAATATGATGATTTAATTTAATCTGCAAAGACAGTCAAACACGCTCTGCTCATCTGCACTTACCTGGATCCCCACCTGCCAGGTTTGAAGCAGATCGGATAAAAATCGCATGTAAAATGCTGATTACTGCACGGTTTGTGTGTGTGCGCGACCGAGGGGAAGACGTCACCACACGCTTCCTCGCATCCGTCTCCATCGCCCAACCTCAGCCCTAAAGCCACCCAGGCACAATGGTGTCTTCTTTCCTCCCAGGAGACAGTCGTGACCCAGTGTGACACTCAAACATATGAACGGGGGGGCCGTGGAGGGATGTTCAGAAGCCGACGCAGTCAAGCAAGACACCAAATATGCCTTGGCAGAGCGCGGTCACTCTGTTAAACGAGAGCCCAACGAGGACTGTTGAAATGATCACAAAGTGGCATTCTTCAGGAGTTGTATGATCTCACGTGTGCCGTGGGACCTCAATAAGGAGAGACATGGAAATGAGGATCATATGGAAACCACAGAGGATTAAGTACTGCAGCTTGAGGCCTTATTCTCGAGCAAACGCTTTCATAATAAAGGGCTGCAGACTTGTGTTTCTCAGGCTGCTCAATCTTTGGCCTGCAGATACTTTCCCGCGACCCTTTTTCCCCTCTCGTATCCCTCCACATGCCACCAAATGAGCAGGAGCTGATATTACAGAGTAAATAGAGAATAATAATGTAAGTAAGCTTACATGGTGCTCATGAGTAAGCATTAGAGACAAAAAGCAAAGCAAAGAAGACGCCTCATTTAGATTCACGAAAGAGGCCAGCACCTGCATCGTGTAGCAGGAGGTAGGAGGGCTGGAAAACTTTCTGATAGCATCTCAGTTTGATTGCGTAACAGAATGTGATTTCCAACCACATTTGGAAGCAGTGACAACTGTGGCGGAGAGGAAGAAAGGAATGCCCTCAGGAGGCCCACCCAGAGCTGATCTCCAAACATGGCGGCATGCTTTTTAAATTAGACTCCATCTCCAGCAGCAGGTACCGTGAACTGTGACAAATATCACTCTCAAGATTGAAAAAAATACTGAGGCACATTTCGCACATCCTCCTAGATTTACACTCTGTACTTTAACGGAAAAAAGCCTGAACTCAGGTGGTTTCATCATGAGTGAGACTTAATCTATGCTGTGGCAGTCTTCTAAGCACATATTTCTGTGCACTTCCTGTAATGTTTGGTCTGACTTCCTGCCGGTGCACGCTCTGTAGCAGCAGTTGTTCACCACAAGAGAAGAGATGCGGTCCACGGCTAGAGTCGTATGAAACGTAGAAGACGCGACAGCGCAGGCTCAGAGGGTGTTAACAGCCAGAGAGGCTTTTTATTTTAGGTCTTGTGACCACGATGGAGCTTCACAAATAAAGATTCAACCGTACTGAATGGTACTACATAAAGCGCATGATGCTACATGTACTATATAAAGGAGGTGTGGCATTTGTGACGAGCATTTTTCTGTTTTTAATTTTACAATCTTTATAACTAAGCTAAAAAAAAACCCTGAGACCAAAAGGTTCATTTTACTGGCCACAGACAGAAATATCCCCAAACCGCACGTCTAACTAAAAAGCAAACTTTGTAGTTTTGTTGACTTAACACCTGACGCATAAAATCACCACACAGGAACCACCACTGCCCCAAGTGCAGCAATGATCTCTTCTAAACACCTCTGGACCACCACCTCAGCTGCACCTTCTTCAGCTTAAAGGTCAGGGCATCGGCGCCGTCTCGCGGCCTACAAAAGCCCTCCTTTTCTAAACTGTTTTGGAAATTCATGTGTTGTTCCCCTGTTTGGGAAAGGCGCTGCCCTGACCCCTTTACCGTGGAGCCTGTAACGTTCCCCCCTGCTCACACACAGCTGCACAGTAAGCACCTGTTAAAAAGCCTGCAGAGCAACCCTCAAGCTTTCAACGACAGGAAACTCTCTGGGTCGCTCCCCTCCAGAGTGCGCATGTGCGCGTGCAGGCACCGCAGCAGCACTCCTGTGATGGTGTTATAATAAGGGAAGCGGATGATGACATCTTCACACCCAGGCTCAAGTGCTGCTTGCTGCTCTCAAGCAACTCTTTAAAAAAAAAATAAAATAAAAGTAGACATATTTAATTAAAATGATCTCAATGGCGGCGCCTGAAATCTGACATCACTGGACGCTTGAGGAGACGTTTCACATCTCGAGAGGTGAGTTTCAGAGTTTCAGCTTCACTTTGAGATTTGGTTCAAGAAACAAATAATTTTGATTTAATATATAAAAGTATCCACATCTGAACGCCTTTCTTATTACAATGTGTTAAAGCAAATATTCTACATAAACCAGAGGCCTGTTTTAAAATTTAGACATCTGTATAAAATGTATTGAATTTGAAATCTAACGAGCTGAAGCACAGCAGCACGCAAAAAAATCACTAAAATCACTAAATCAATAATGTTCAGGCTGCTGAAACCCATCTTTTGTGTTGACACAGAGCACAGTAACAAAGCGCACTCGGTTACAGTTGTGCTCTCTCCTCTGCTGATATAAATCAGCATTACAAGGAAGACGTGACCACAAAAGAACAATCCGATTTCTTGTAATTAAATACGAACGCTTTTGTGAATCTCATTAATGCTTTTGTTTTTAAGCGTTTGGGCTTAAATGTTTTAACAAAAAAATATTTGTTACACAGGCGTGTGTGTGTGTGTGTGTGGGAAATGATGCAGACGCAGAAATATTAAAATGGTAAAAATGTAACAGTTTGTGGGTTTGCTGGTGCTGCAGCAATTTACATAAAAATGTAATCAAAACTCTGTTATCCTCTATATTCACTCTACTACAATTACAATCTACTACATTCACTATTGCTGTTCCAGAAAAGATGTTTTTCATGGTTCATTTCTACAAGCGTCGCAGACAATGAGTCAGATAGAAGTCTCATCATCTCAGGTCATCATCTCTTGTAGACTTAATATCAGGAGTCCCCTTATTGAAGCCAGACTGCAAACATCAACAGCAGCAGGAGTTTGGAAAGGCCTTCAGATGCAGATGACAGAAAGCAGAGGGTAGTCCCTCAGTGGAAAATGCTGACTTGTGTTACTCCCCGAGTGTGTGCCAGTAAGTGTAGGAGTGCTGCTAATAAAATAAGAACTTCTTCCTGGCCCGCTGATCCCTCTGCGAGTCCTTTCTCGGGGTCTCGGGGCAGTGGTGGGCTGTGGCTGCTAGATGAGGCCTCTCCAGATTTTTCTCACGGCTTTGAGCCTTCGGGGACAGACGGCTGCAGCGATTGGCCCACTGACCCCGTTCCACGAGTGGTCCGATGGGAGGCGGGCGAGCCTGAGAAAGCCGGTTCATGCAGAGCAGCGGGCCTAAAACACAATACAGAGCACGTGCAGACGCTGGATTACACAAGCTTAACACTGGTACAGTGTTCCAGTGCTGAGCATTAGGCTCAAACTTAGTCAGATCTGGATGTGATTTCACCGATTTAGGTTAGCAACACTTTCGCAGGTCTCAGAGCCCCATTTACCTCAGAGCCTCCATTTTGAGGCAAGGCCCTCAGTCACATCCGACTGAAGCCGTTTTTCGGAAGTAAAAGACTTTCAGTGCACATAATTTTCTAATTCAGCCATAAAAGATTCATTTTTATACTCTTTTTTTTCCCTTTATATTTTCTAAGAAAAGTGGACTCACACAGTTTAAAATACATGCATAAAATCTGGTTTTCGAACTGTCGCTCGTGGGTGATCTAATATTTTATGACCAGCAAAATTATGAAAAATAACCTCAAGTTTCCAACCCGCAGAAAAGATGGGCTGTAACTGCAGCTCGGATTATTCGGACAACGACTGGATCGAGAATTTGGATGAAATCTGTGAACACTGCAACTGCCCCATACCCCCCCAGTCATGCAACCCCGTAAGTGCCCATTGTGAACGCGTGTGTGTGTGTGGATGAGCATCTACGCAGAACGAGAACTGCTTTTGGTTTTTCTGAGTGGTGAGTGTGAACGACCCCTCAGGGGTCAAAAGCTGTGAACCCGCAGTGTGTTTGTGTAGTGTTGTAATAGGTTTCCTCCTTCACATGGAGTTTCCTTTTGGTTGTGTAACTAAATGCGAGTGAAAGTCTCCTCCCAATGTTTCCTCTCTGCAAATTAGATTTCCCATTAGGCTGGAAATGGCAGAAATAAAGGAGAAAACCACATGTGTGTGTGTGTGTCTCAACACACAGAGATTTTACCTGGAAGAGAGAAAAAAATAAGAAAAACCAAACAGCTTCAGATTTCCCATAAAGATGCACGTATCAGACTCAGGCCTGCACAGGGTTTAACGGTGATGTGCGATCTCGTTTTACCACATAAATCTTACAAAGTGTAAAAAAGTCTAATGTTGTTTATCTCTCATCAGTACACAGATCAGCTGATTCCGTATCCATCCCAGCATTCACCTCCTACATCACCTTTACCAGGTAACAGGAAACAGAGCAAGTGTATTTCTCTGTCTGTGTGTATCTATATGTGCATGTGTTACAATGAGAACAAACGAGAGCCTCAATTAGGCAAACCTGACGCTGAAGCATGTTCGTGGGGGCCAACAGGCAGACTGCAAACGGTAGAATTCAAAAATAATTACATACATCAGCATGTAATGCTGAAAAAAAAAGAAATTTTTATTACTTCAGTGTGAGTAAATCTGCACTTTCTCCCATCACACAATAAAACTTTCCATTTTGTTTTTTCCGTTTTCTGTTTCCGTGATGTTTCTCTCGCACAAAAATGACAAAGTGTGTGAACTGAACTAACTAACGAGTTCCTGTGAGCACATCCCTTCCCAGGTCCTCTGGATAATATGGAATCTGGACGATTATTAAACATAAAAACAAAGTAAATCATGCACACAGGAATCAACTTCCTGTTGTTATCTCTCGTTTTTCTGTTGCCTGAGTTGGAATCACTTTAGAAACAACACACAGCGAGTCCAGTACTCGAGGAGAACTCAGCAGGTTAATGAGCCTTCAATCTTTAACGCAGTCACCTGTAAATGTGTGCGAAATGTGGCTTTTCTGTGCGCTGCAGGACCGGTGACAGGTGATCTTAATGCACAGCATAGCTGAGAGTTGGCACTATACGTTAGATCTGTGACATATAAAAGAATTAAATAAGAACTTTAACGGAATTCAAAAACCCAAAAGACTCAAGATTGTTATTGTGTTTCCATGATTGTAATTGTAGACAAAATTGTATCTCAAATAATTAAAACTAAAATCTATTTTTTTCTTGCAGACAACTTTGTGATGGCCATTTACAGCTACGAACCCACTCACGACGGCGACCTCGGCTTCGAGAAAGGAGACAAACTCAAGATCCTCAACAAGTAACCTGCTTTATCATCATCCACTCACCCACATTAAAACTGAAAACTATAAACCCTCACTCCAAAAATCATTTAAACTCCACATTTAACTGATAATCGTACAAAGACAAAACAAACCGAGACCCGCTTTTTCAGATAAATACGCTCAATTTGAATTTGATGCCAGCAGCATGTTTATAACTGTGCACCAACATCCTGAAAACAATCCACGGCTCTGCAGTCCTGAAAGTAAACTCTCGTCCTGCTTTTGTTTGTGGTCAATTTTTTCTTCCTCTGAGTGTTACGATTGGCTGGAATATCTGCACAGGTGAGCTCAGCACCTGGGCTTTATTACTGCGGAGCCATGCTGTGGTTATTATAATAATAATAATAATAATAATAATAATAATAATAATAATGCAGGTTTAGCATTGATTTGCTGAAATAAGCGAGCTCTTTCCTGAAAACTTGTTTAGATGGTTTGACATTAATCAGGCCTTTGCAGATGCACCAGCGCAGCCATTACCAATGTGGCTTTTGAACCATGCATATTATAACCTGAAACCTTAGCTTCTGATTGGTCAGACTGTTTCCAGCTGTACCTCAGTCCATTTCAAATGAACTGCACCAAAACAAGCTGATAATTTGCACTCGCAGAGCGCTCAGCATCAGACAGACTGAGCACCTCTGCGACGCCTGCTTAATACACATCTGGCTTCGTGCTCTGCGCTCCGGTCTAACTGCTCCGTCCCCACTTCTTCTGGTCTGTTGACATCAAATTCACAATGAGCACATTTACTGTTGTCGTGCAGGTTTCAGTTAAATGTTGGCATTTATTTACAAAAAGGACCAAAATGATGTCTTTGTTCTCCTTTACACATTTACAAATATTTCTTATGAAAGCGGTTCTCGTGGACTTGCGTGTGTGTAAATACACGCCAGGTATTTATAAAGTCACCGGTTTATTTTCTGATGGGAGACGATGTGAATTTATGATCTCACACTTCCTGTCGCTCTCTGCTGTCGACAACTGAATGAGAAAACACATAATATTATGTACTGAGAAAAAGAAGCTCTTCTAAAAAAAAACTGAACCAATTTATTTGGTGCGCAGCAAATTGAAAGAGAAACATTTGACCGCGATGTGAATAAATAACAAAGAGGACACTGAGCTTACTCAGCTTTAAGTTTCACCCTTTTTTTGTGTGAAACTTAAAGCTGGTACATCAGAACAAAAAACTAGTGTTCCACATACACACATAGTATTGCAGCGAGACAAAATTTAACAAGTGATTAATAAAATATATATAGAAAGGTTTCCTTCCTCAAGATGCTATAACTTCCTGCCGCCACTCCAGACTTGCATTGTTTTAAATATATAATTATTATTTTAGGGAGAAGTATTGCTCTTATCAGTTTAAAGACATGCAAAGATGCATCTATGTGAGAAATCCTTCTTTCCTCTGCAGTGTTTTCTGCTTATTCGCAACATTAGACGTTCTTCTGCCTGCTGCGTGAGGCCTTCTCAGGGCAACCTGAGCCTGGTTTCTGGAGCTGTGTGACACGTTTCACAGCTATGATATCTAACTGACGGTACTGCTGCTGTCTCTTCTGACATCCAGGGATGACCCAGAATGGTATTTGGCAGAGTCTCTCACCACAGGCCAGCAGGGCTACATCCCCTACAACTTCGTTGCAATGTCCACGGTGGAGACCGAACCGTACGTCATACAGGAAACACGCCTCTCAAAGCCATGCCACTCAACTTTAACACCATCTCATACACATACCATGCATGACATGTCCCTGAGGGAAGGGAAGTGGTTAGCTCAAAGTGTGAAGCACTTGGTGTGTTTGCGCTGCAGGTGGTTCTTCAAGAACATTTCGAGAAACGAAGCCATGAGGCTGCTCCTCGCTCCTGGGAATACGCAGGGTTCCTTCCTGATTCGAGAGAGTGAGACCGCCAAAGGTAAAAGACTCTGACGATCGGTCGGCCTTCCCAGCAGTCTGTTTTCTTTCAAATTTATATGCACTTACATGCCTCATGTCACACTTTAAACCCTTTAAAACCCTGAATGGAACCCATGAAATCACGCTCAATATGACTCGTTTCCTCTGTATCAGTCAGTCTTGTTATTAGGAGCATTTCCCAGAATCCCACTCCCTGTTTCCCAACTTTCCTCATCGATTTGATTTCAGTTTTGCTTTCCTGCTTTTTGCATGCTGCAATAATTTCACTGGAACCTGAACAGCTGTTGAATGCTGTCCCACCTGAAGCGTGCCACGAATCATTATCAATCACTGACACACACTTCTGCGTGCCAGTCTTCCCTCTGATGTTCTGACATCAGCACATTAACCTTATAATTGTTGAAGCAGTCAAACGTGACCACGTACAGTGTGAGTATCACATCTATCTACCTCTGAGTCACAATACACCAGAACACACAGTGTGACTCAGTGTCTGCAAGAAAACTGCTGTTTCTGCCCATTATGTGAGAAAAAGGACCACCAATAAATCAAGTAATCAATCAGAGCCCACAGAAACTATTAAAAAAATAGACCTAAACCAGTTTCCCACAAAGAAACAACTGCGCCTGTGTCTCCACAAGCCCTCCCTGTGAAGCACAACCTGCCCCAAAACCATCACGGAGCTTTTTGCTTTGCCAGGTTAATAAAGTGATGGTTGCGTCTTCACCATTTGCTCCACAAAGAGCTTATCTGACATACTTTTAATGGTTGTAAATATTCCAAAATGTAACAGGATTAAAACTGCAGTCTGTGTCTCAAAGATGGGTTTTTGTCCACTGGTTTGCACGCTGCTGTTTTGAAGCTTCGAGTTCGTTATGAGCGTCCATCTTTATTTTGGGCACGGAGGAGCGCTTACACTAGCTAGCACGGTTTCCAAGATGCATGCAGCCACACACACGGTGTGTTGACATTAGCGTTAGCATATAAATAAGAGAACAGTAGGAATTCACTCACCAAAAGTTGAAGACGTGCATTTCAGGTGACACCCCGAGACTCCGAGCTCCGAGCATCATCCAGCTGTCAGTGAAGCCCCCGGTGCTGCCTCATCAAAGCCTGTGCCTCGTTTTTCAGCCCCACCGGTTGCCACATGCGTTCGAGCTGCAGCAACTCTGTGACACCATTATACTTCCTGTTTAAAGCATTCTGGGAAACCAACATGTCTATGTTCCCCAGTAACAATCATTATTTCTGAACGGGAGTAGCTCATGCATTGGTCTCAGTTTTGTCTGGGGTCAAGGATTTTGGATCCTCCTGTTTGGTAAAAAAAACCCCAAAAAACCCAAACTGATTAGCAACTTTAAGCATTGCAGTGATATAAAGACCCCCCCCCCCCCTCCCCCAGCACAGCTTTCATGAAGTGGGAAATTATCTGTGGAGAGCAAAAGCAGTTTCTATTTCTGCTATCAAGGCCATTTTAACATTAAAGTGCAGCTTCAAGCAGCCAATCAAGGAGCCACAGTTTATGGCAGTTTATAGCCCTGAGGTCGCCCCTTTGCCTGTGCACCATAATACTTCTTATCTACATCATGGGAAAAGTAAAAATGTTAAACATAAAAGTACAAAAATACATGAATATGAACGTTTCCATGACTGTTCCTTTTCATCACAGTAGATTATGCATTTGTCTGCTGGAAAGCCTGCAGTGTCTGAGGTTCTAACGTTCCTCTTCCAGGATCATACTCCCTGTCAGTGAGGGATCTGGACCACAACACAGGCGAAGGAGTGAAGCACTACAGGATCCGCAACATGGACAACGGTGGCTTCTACATCACAGTGAAGATCTCTTTTAACTCTCTGAAGGAGCTCGTCCAGCATCACTCACGTGCGTGCAGCCTCTTGAGGGGATTATCAATTATCAGTGATCACTGTGGAGACTTCATTTGAATAATTTTCTGCTTGTCCTTTCTTTGTCATCCAGGTGAAGCAGACGGGCTGTGCACAAAGCTGGTGAAGCCGTGTCAGTCGAGGGCACCGCAGAAGCCCTGGTGGCAAGATGAGTGGGAGATTCCTCGTGAGTCCCTGAAACTGGAGCGCAGGCTTGGAGCTGGACAGTTTGGAGAAGTCTGGATGGGTCAGTGCATTTCCACACTTCCACCAGTGTGAAACTTCTGCAGAGTTTTGCAGAAAACCATCATGTGTACAAAGCCCAGTTGCTCAATCTGGTTGTGGGCTTGAGTGTGTGCCTGCCAGAAAGTTTCAGCCAGGGTTTTTCTGCAGTGTATGCAGAAGCGTTTCCTCCACGCAGTCTTAATTGTAGGCCTGTTTGAGCTGGTTAACTGAAGAATGATGGGAGGTATTAACCCTGTTACACAACATCGTTCAAACAACATAAATCTGGCTTTCCTGTGAGCTCATGTCTCCTAACAATATGCCCACAAATGCCTTTTGTGATTGTGAAGCGTTAAGGTAAACAAGGCACAAGATGTTTTGATCAGCAGGGTATCAGCTGAACTAATCTGTACCGCAGACCCATTATTATTCAATTATAGGGGTAACTTTCTCTCTGTCCCCCATCAGCGCCCAAACAAACCTCTCTTTAAGAGCTAAACATTACCAACCATGGAACTGTTTCACAGCCACTTTGTATTTACAGTATTGGCTTGCATGCAGCCAGAGCTCTGTTTGTTTCTTCATCCTCATCCAAACATTGGTTCAGTGACATACTTGAATAATGGGAGTGACTGTCACAGGCTATGAACTGTGTATTCACATTCACATGAAAATATGCGACTACCCTCTCTAACCAGATTTCCATAGCAGATAAACAGAGCAGAGGGATGCTTTGAATAGTAAACAGCACTTGCTCCCAGTATCGCTGCACTTCATGCTTGATGTGAAGTGTTCAGTGCTTCATATGACTGAAAGTGAAACTGCTCGCTTGTGGCTTTGGCCTCACAGAAGAGCGTGTCAGTGCACCAGAGCTGGAATGAGAGCCTGTTTGCATGACAGTCTTTTTAAAAATTGTTGCTCATTCTGGACACGCTGAATCGCTCCACCACTGTGTTTTTGAAAAGGTGGCTATCCGGGCATAGTCTCAAGAGCCTGAAAAGAAGGGCGACTGGACTTCTTTATGTTTTTGAAGATGTTTCACCTCCCGTGCGAGAGGCTTCTTCAGCTCCAAAACCAAAAGGTGGAGCGTGAGGAGGGTTACTGACCCACAAATATTTATGTGCGTCATCAGATGAGCCCAGATGTGAAACAAGGTGTGGGTCATTACCACCAGGGGTTTCGGTAAAACCACTGTGAGACCTTGTCCCACCCTTTCATGTGACCTACTGAGGTCACCTGAAGTAGATGTGAGTGGGGGTACCTGGGAGGGGATCTCAGGACAGCACTGTAGGTGGCTGAAAGCTGGTGTCATCAGCCACAACCTCTGCACAGTGTTGGCATACTCCATAGAGTGCCCTTTATCCTTTAGGTGCAGAAGTACAGCCGAGTCCTGTCCTGTCGCAGTGGCTCTTCTGCTTTTGTGGTTTCTCTCATGCAGAGGTCCCAGCACTCCTCACTGCACTGCACAGCATGCACTGTGTGGCTGTGTAGCTTGTGTCCTTGGGAGGAACCAGCTGCCGCATACAATGCAGTCCTGAGCTCCCTTCCCGGGTGCCTCAACCCCCACTCACCTTGTTTCAGGTGGCCTCAGTTGATCACATGATAGGGTGGGGCAAGGTCTCGCATGGTTTCACCTGAAACTGCTGGTAGTGATGACCCACGCCTTTTTTCACACCTTTGCTCGTGTGATGACGCACATGAACAATGGCGGGTCAGTGCCAACCTCTCCTCCCTCCTGGCGTTAATGCCTGGGAGTCTGGGCCGGCTTCATCTGACATTTTTACATTTCTAATAGTTCTGCACTTCTTCAAGATATGACATCACTCAGAGTCTTTATTATAAAGAAAAAACGGGCAATAACATCAGATAAAATGGAGATGAAGTACAATAGGTCATTTTCCTACAAAAACAAAAACATCTGCATCAAAATGGTGACGTGTGATAATAAATCTTATACCTGTTTGATCTACAATAATTTCATTTTGAGGAGCACTGAGCCTGAAAACATATTTATACATCCATATGGATTTAAATGTTCTGACTCCAGCAGCTGCAAACACTTCACTTGCACTGAACCATCTCAGGCATCATGTGTAATTCTCCGCGGTCCCCACAGGATGAGTTCAAATGTTTGTGGCCATGGACTCTTATTTTTCTCAAGTGTTTCAAAAATCACTCACCTGTGAAATATCGCACTCCAGCTGACCTGGCTGGCTTTTTTCAAGCACCTCTTTAACATCTGTATGTGCTTGCAAAAGTAATGATGCAGTATTTAATGTTCTTTAACAAATATTAACCAAAGAGGCAAACGTGAAGTCGTCCACGTGCTTGTGAAGCCTTGATTTTAGCGTTTCACTGAGGTTGCATTCATAGCCTGTGCCGGTGCATTGCACAGATACCTGAGTCGTGAACATGGTAAACGCATCAGCAGGTAATCATTGTTGCTGTAAGCTTGTACGCAGAGCCACTAGCATGGACTATTATGTTTTAATCAGTGCATTAAATGAACCCAGTCATGTCTATATATATGCACATTTTCAGGTGTCTACAACAATGACAGGAAAGTGGCGATCAAGAATCTGAAAATGGGCACAATGTCAGTCGAAGCTTTCTTGGCAGAGGCCAACATGATGAAGAACCTGCAGCATCCTCGCCTCGTCCGCCTCTTCGCTGTGGTCACCCAGGAGCCAATCTACATTGTCACAGAGTACATGGAAAACGGTGGGTGGAAACACAGCATGTGCCTCAACCTGCAGGATTTCACTGATCTGTCAGCGATGCACCCACAGCGGGTTCAGATATCACCGGAAGCGTCAGAAATCACGGCTCCATAATATTTCCAAGTAAACTAAAATGATATTCGTTTGCAATCACATCAACCCCTTTCCGTTCAATTAAGTCATCTAAAATATGTCCAAGCCTGTCTGAAATCATCATCTCCTTAATCTGCTGCCGTGAGAGGGCGAGCTCTGTGCCTGTAGCAAAGGCAAAAAAACCCTCTTTCATAAGTCATTGCTCTGTTATAGACGTTCAGGATTAAACATGTTGATCTGCTATCAGACTCTGGGTGAAAGCACAGGCTTGAACAAAAGACCAGCAGCTTAATGCGTTTCTCCTTTTTCATGAGTCATAATGCCGTCATGCGTCTGCTCCACCCCAGTGAGCCTGCTGAATTAGTGGAGTAGGTTTCTGATCACACGTCAGCAGCTGCCCCTCTGTTTGTTAGATTGATGTATGATAAGAGAGCATCGCCTGTGATTTTTACACAAGCAAAGCCCGAATAAGGCGGCTGCAGTAACTCACAAGCCTCTTGCCTCAGAGCTCGGCGAGGCCACGCTTCTGATAGGCTATTTTCAGCTTCTCCTCGCTGCTGTGTGCTAAAATGTTTCAAAGCAAACATGAACTTTCGCTTCTTCCCTGGGCCCCCCTCCAGACAGGTTGCTGGTGTTTACGCATCGAGAGGAAGTCTCTCCGGGTCGGTCTGAGACACGGGGTGTTAAATTAGGAGCATATGAATCACTGTGTTATTGTTCACAGAGACCCCTGATGGTGCCTGGCTCTCTTCCAGGGACACATTTACACAAATGTCGGCACATTGCACCACGGCGGCAGTAAACAAACACTCTGCAGCCCTTTGAATAACAGTTTGCTCAGCATCTCGCTGCTGGTTCTTCCTCTTTTTTCCCCTCTCCTCTTACATAACATATGAGGAATCACTGTGAACCACAAATCATGGCGGCAGTGGCAGTACACTCAATAAAGGGTTATTGCTCACAAGTGCGGCTCTCATGTGAAAGCAATCCTGTAGTATTTCCATTTGAACCTCAGAAATCTCTGTCATTCTTTTTCACTTAGAGGAATAATCAGAAAACAAGATGCCGTCACAGACACGCAGCAGCCTCGCAGCTGCTTTGAATGGCGTGCCTTTGTACAGTCGTCTGTGAGCAGCTCTGGTTCTACTCGAGGCCGTCTCTTTGTCTCGGATCCACGTGTGAACGGGACACAATTGTTGCTTCTGTTGTGAAAAGAAAGGATGGCGCTGGAGCTCCCATCTTTTCAGTTTCTCCCCCTTTTTTTCATATTATCAGAGACAACAAAGACTGAAAATAACAGGCGTGCCATCCCAGTTTCCCTTTGTGACCTTGACAAAGAGCATTACTCTGATGCTCCGATTTTAAAAAGGTGTCTTCCGGACTTAAACAGAGGAATAGCTGCCTCTTCTTTCCTGGCACAGTCATTCCTCTGAAAGTATTTCCTCTGCTTTGCCTTGGTTGGGTGGTGTACGGAGGTATTGTTCTCTGCTAATCAAAGTCAGCACAAAGTCAGCTATCAGAAACTTGACTGATGTTCTCTGTACTTCCTCTCAGTGTTATTATCACTGATTTGAGCTTCTATTCTGGTCCGGCTCACTTTATTTATGGCTGCGGGGCTCTTTTTGATAAAGGAAAATGTAATTAGTCTTGTGGGCACTGTGTGGTTTTTCCAATTCATTTAAAAATTTGTTGTTGCCTAAGCTTCTGTCCACAACAGTCAGGGATGTGGACGAGCCATTATTGTGCCTGCGATTCTTCTGAGTGGATGAAAACTGCATGTTTTTCTTGCAGGTAGCCTGGTGGATTACCTGAAAACAACCGAGGGAAGCAGTTTGCCCATAAACGTCCTGATAGAGATGTCAGCTCAGGCAAGATGTTTATTTTCACTGTGGACTCGTCAATACCCTCTCTACACTTCATTTATGAGATTTATGTAGTTTTTCACTTCCTAATATTCTGGCACGACTGCTGAGGCTCAGACTAATCTGCTGAAAATACCAGGCCTGTGTGTGTGTGTGTGTGTGTGTGTGCGCAGATGTGAAGCATGTTTGTGAATGCAGGTCTAGACACTGTGGCACATATAAAACTGTAATACTACAGAGGCCTATTATCTCTGGGACAAGGGCACAATTATACAAACATGCATTTTTTTATCGCACATTTTCTCTGCTGAGGCGGCACAAAGATGCAAACTCTGCTGAATTTTAAAAAACTGGGGGTGTGATGACAGAACCTGAAACTTTAAAAAAAAAAAAAGAAAAAAAGTTGAGTTTTTAATTATGTGTTAACAAAAATGTCACCTTTAAATAAGAGGTGAATTTATTTGACTCACTTTTTTCCTTTAAGTTTGAGTTAAATATGGGCACAGGATGTGTGCAGCATGAGCTCGAGCTGAAAATGAAAAAGTGTAGTTGAATTTTATCTTTCCAGTCTTAATGCAAAGCTAAGCTAAACCAGCTAAGTGCTGACTTCACATTGGCTTCAGCTGCTGGGCCTTTTTCCCAAATTCATCAAACTTTTTTCTCTAAGTTTAAGCGTACATTACTATTTGTGCCCACTGCTTCTTGGAAATCTAACCTGTCAGTAAAAGAAGCTAAACGTGTTGCGGGTTTGGGAATGGAAAACAAAACCACAGGAAGGCAGGCTGAAGCTTCTAACCCGACAAAAGAGTGGTGATGTGCGGGAGGCAGATTCTCTAGCGCCTCACAGCTCGCTGCAGAAGGCTGGAGTTTCTGCACACTGCTCAACACTTTTCTCACAAGGAAAGCTTTCGAGTCAGACGTGCACTGATAGAGTTTGTGGTAACTCTAACCACCATGCAATGGACCATAAAGACAAATGTGATTTATTACCTTGGTCTTCCCTCAGTGTTGGAAACTTTAACCCACAACCCTACCTTATGTTTAAATCAAAGTTCATGCATGCAGTTAGAGCTTTTACTCTGAGTATTTTTAGAGTGCAGAGCACATATGTAAATGTGTTCTTCAGAAGTTTAAAATATTTTAGATTGTTTATTTCATGCCAAAATCAAGCAAATGAAACATGGTACAGAGAGGCAGAGGTGGAAGATCTCAGGTTCCTGACAGGACTCCCTGGGCCAGTGCTGCCTATGTGACATATTCTCATGCCTGAGATATGCATCACTGCTTTAGAAACACTTGATATTTACATAAATTAATTTGTGATGTGGTGGGTTCTGGGGAAACGCTCAGCTTTTTTTTTCCCTGTTTGATTTGGTGTGCTATTAGGTCTCCTATGAGGTCCACGTATTTGGAAACGAGCTGTGTTCTACTTAAATGAATCACAAACTGTCACAGAGATAATCTCTCAGTCTGTGGGAAGGTAGAGCCAGGCCTGCAGCTTTCTGTTACAGGAAGTAGAGCTGCTGTTGTGCACCTGGGTGGAGCACAGAGGTAAAAAGGGCAGAAAGAACTGACCCGGGGAGGTGCTCAGCTCTCTGCTAGAGAAACTCTTGGTTCGTGTGTCTAACACAGAGTACTAAAATACACACAGGACGTCTACTGCCATTTATTTTGTGCTTGAATACACACGCACACACACACACACACACACACTGGTGGCTTATTTTATCATGTTGTGCCCCCTGCAGGTGGCTGATGGCATGGCCTTTATTGAGCAGAAAAATTACATTCACCGAGACCTGCGAGCTGCCAATATTCTGGTCTCTCATGAGCTCATCTGCAAGGTCGCTGACTTTGGACTCGCGAGACTCATCGAGGACAATGAATACACAGCCAGAGAGGGTAACAGCAGCTTTACCTACATCGCAGCATCACCTCAGCCCCATTTCTGAATATTTTTATCAGGCTAGATGGTATTTCCCATCTCTTGTCTATGTCTTAGCTCTATCAGGTGTTTTTTTTTTTTATTAAATGTTCTCCCTTGTATCTAGGAGCAAAGTTCCCCATTAAATGGACCGCCCCAGAAGCTATTAACTACGGCACTTTCTCCATAAAATCTGATGTATGGTCATTTGGGATCCTCCTCACAGAAATAGTGACATATGGACGCATTCCTTACCCGGGTAAGTAATCATATTCACTTTAGTCATTTTAGTCTATCACCAAATATTTTGCGGCACCAAATTAGTAAGAACTGCTGAAAACACTTTGTTTTTCAGGCATGTCCAACCCAGAGGTGATCCAGAACCTGGAGCGGAGCTACAGAATGCCG
Source organism: Bujurquina vittata (assembly GCA_015106715.1). Classification (NCBI taxonomy): domain Eukaryota; kingdom Metazoa; phylum Chordata; class Actinopteri; order Cichliformes; family Cichlidae; genus Bujurquina; species Bujurquina vittata. Next base: position 48,822 of record VUQK01001664.1, read on the forward strand.
AAGCCGGACAACTGCCCCGATGCTCTTTACAACATCATGTGTCACTGCTGGAAGGAGAACCCAGAGGAGAGACCAACGTTTGAGTACCTGAGGAATGTTCTGGAAGATTTCGCCACGTCCACAGAGAGGCAGTACCAGGAGTAGCTACGCTGGAGTGTAAAGGCACAGACATTTACAGTAAATATATTCAAACTAAGGCTCAGCCTGTGAAAGCGGATGCTGCATTTGATTTTTTTTTCTCTTTTGAAGAACGCATGCCTTTCTACTGATAGGGAACAAAGTGATATTTTCCAAGTTTTTGTATCAAACATATTCTGAAGTGACCTCTTAGATATGATACTATCACCTATGAACCTATCAACATGAATGGAGAACAGCTGGCTCAGAGCCGGCAGCAGCGGGGAGAGAGCTGCTCGAATGACCTGAGGACTGATGTAGCTGACCCTCCTGGTGCTCTTTATGAACATGTAAATACTGTCCACTGCTTCAGCTGTGTTTGACCTCTGCTGTTTAATAAATGTTTCATGGATGTTTGTTGTCATACTACGTGTGCATTATGTTTCTCACAACTGATGCTGCAGTACGTCACCCTGAAATTATGAGAGCCGTCAAACTGCAGCTATCCAGAGCTGATCAAGTACTGTAAGCTTCCAGGGTGCTTTACACCAAGGAGGTGATGTGTTTGCTAGCGTTTGCATGTGTGCGTGTGTCATTCTGTCTGTAAACATGAGAGCTGGAACAGTTTGGAATGAGCTCTGATAAAATGGTAGGTGTGCAGAGCCGAGAGTCACGTTAACAATCCATTAATAATGTTATATTGATCTCTTTAAAACTATGTTTCTAACTGCCATTGGAAGGATATATGGGGACTCTAAATATCATATTATAGTTTGCATCCACATATGTCATATTTGACCTCTGACCTCACTTTCACATTTCATATTTTTTTACATTGTCCAGAGAAAGAGAATGAGCTGCCTGGTTAGTTAGAAATATGCTGTTGATTAATATTATATAATAAGCTCAGGTTATTCGTGTCCAGTTATTTACAAATAAATACAAATACATATTATCCACGACCTGCTCCTTCATAATCTTTGTGTAAGTAAACATCTGTCCGGCTGCTCTTATCTGATTTATACTGCACTGCAAAGTTATTAAAGTATGTTTAAAAAGACGAAAGGAAACAAAATGAATATATAAAACATACAATATTATTCGCGTGGAAGGAAAGACTGCTCAGAGACTGCGCTGCCCTGGTGGAGGTTTGCCCTCTCAGAGAGCTTCTTCTTTTCACTTTAGCTCAGTCACTCAGTTTAGTTTTTGTGTAAAAAATATCTACTTTTAGTTTAGTTTGAAACAGTCATAGCCTAAACTGTAGCTCAGTTTTTTATATAATAAAATGAGGAAACATTTCCTATATATTTTCCTAAGTACTGCAGTATTGATTGAGCTATTTTCTTTCTAAAAAACTTAGTTTTTTTAAGTTAAATAAATAAATAAATACTTCAAACTTAAATGTACTAGCTGCCCTGTTTTTGCCCGGCCACATGCCAGCGTACTCCCAGTGCAGGTCCCAAGCCCAGATAAATGGGGAAGGTTGCGTCAGGAAGGGCGTCTGTTTAAAATCTTTGCCAAATCAAACATCAGAAATGACATTTTCATACCAGACCAGTCAGGGCCCAACTTAACAATGACCTCCTCTGGTGCTGATGGCCAACAGGGTGCTGGTGGAAACGCTGCTGCCGCTGGGTGAAGACAAAGGAAGGCAGCAGATGAGGAAAGGCTGGAGGGCAGAGGTGAGAGCAGGGACTTTAAATGTAGGGACTATGACAGGTACAGGGAGAGAGCTGGCTGGGCTGATGTGATGGATGGAAGCAGTGGTGAGGTCAGGCAGGGGCTCTGTGGACACTGTGATCTGTAGTGAGAGTAGGGAGCTGATGGAGGAGAGCCTGCAGAGGTGGAGGTATGCTCTGGAGAGAAGAGGAATGAAAGTCAGTAGGCATGAGACAGAATACATGTGTGTGAATGAGAGGATGAAGGGTGTAACAGTGAAGCTGCAAGGAGCAGAGGATGGTGGATAAGAGAGTTGGTGTGACAGTGGAGGATGGCAGGGACGGGGTCCTAAAAGCAGCTTTAAACATACTTCAGCTTTAAAGTTCACATTTAGATGCAGGGGTATCACTTCTAATTGAGTTTTATGATATTGTTATCTTTAATTAAGTAAACAAAGTAAATATGGATAGAAATGAATATGGTGGATTCAGGGCCTGTGTCGCCCCCTGTGGTGAGACGCTAGCACTGCGCCCATTGATTGGCCGCGGTACAAACTCTCCGCCTCTTGTCGCCGTTGTCTCCTGCGGTGCGTGCGGCAGCGGTGAAATTCAGCTAAAAACTGACTAAAAATGGCGCTTACTTCTCAAGGAACAAAGAAAAAAGTTTGCTACTACTATGACGGTAAGTACCGGCGTGGCTGCAGCCCGGGCGGCGGGCGCAGCGGTGAATGAGGGCCGCCTCTCGGCGCTAACAAAGGTTACCATTTCTTTTCTACCTCCTGCTAACCTGGCCCGGTTGCTAACATAGCTAGCTCGAGTCGCAGGCGGCTTCGCATCATTTCAGCCTCGCAGAATGTCGCTGGGTCCAAGCGGAGGGTGAATACTCTAATATTATTTCCTCAGACTCTGTAATGCCTCGGCTTTCTTTTAAGATGGTGTTTTATGCATTTTCACCCGGACCTTATTACTTTAAATGGATTAGTTAACGTGACTAGCTACTAGTAGGCTAACAATGGGGATGTGAGTACTTCATTGTTGATACAGTTGGTTAACAGTAAGCTAACAGTTGGATGGGTCAGCTTTCTACCCTCAAATGCCGATAGTCCTGGGTAAAACCCCCGCTTTTCCTCGATATTATCCCGATGTGCACTAAGCTCTCAGTGTGCCCCGGGACTCTGATCTCCCGATCTTGGCTGGAGCTCCATCACAGATGTGCACGAATTTGGAGTTGAATTCCTTCACTGGCTTTTCGCTGCATGGATGTTTCATACGTGCTTCACCTTTGCCTTTCCTCACTGGGGTTGTGACAGTAAAATAAAGCAGTAATCCAGCGTGTTTGATTTGTTCTCATTTCAGGGGATGTTGGAAACTATTACTATGGTCAGGGTCATCCCATGAAGCCCCACCGAATCCGCATGACACACAACCTGTTGCTCAACTATGGCCTCTACAGAAAGATGGAAATATATGTATGTGACGTTACAGTCCGGATACTTAGTGCTTGACTTTAGTAGCTTCTTTCCTCTATCTGTGTGTGTGTGTGTGTGTGTGATGTAGTAATTTGCTGTGCTTGTTGCAGCGTCCACACAAAGCCAGCGGAGAGGAGATGACCAAGTATCACAGCGATGATTACATCAAGTTCCTACGTTCAATCCGGCCTGATAACATGTCAGAATACAGCAAACAAATGCAGAGATGTAAGAGACCCACTGTCTAGGCAAAGTTAATCAAACTAACTGTGTACAGTGACTAATTTTGTACTTTTCGTCTGCAGTTAATGTGGGGGAGGACTGTCCAGTGTTTGATGGTTTATTTGAGTTCTGCCAGCTCTCAGCGGGGGGCTCCGTTGGTGAGGTTTCTTTATTTAAAGTGATCACAGAGTGGCATGCAGCATTTGACTGCAATACTGCTATTATTACCTCAATAATCTGTTAAATTCAGTATAATCTGACTCTCAGTTCTGTCCTCCAGCCGGTGCTGTGAAGTTGAACAAACAGCAAACAGACATTGCCATCAACTGGGCTGGAGGCCTTCATCACGCCAAGAAGTCAGAGGCCTCTGGGTTTTGCTATGTCAATGATATTGTCCTGGCTATTCTGGAGTTACTGAAGTAAGTGGAAAATTCTGCAGCAGGGTTAGGAAATAAAAATCTCTGTCAAGCACTTCATCAAAAGCTACAGAGTGAAATAAGATGGATTGAAAGCAAAGGTCGTTAAGATGCCACACCTTGTACATGTGATCAGTGCAAGAAAGATGGGTTTTTATAAACCATAGCACGATAACAACTCTCACAGCACTGTAGAAGAATTATAGAGGTGCACAAATTCATAAAGGCAAAAAAGCATTTCTCTCAAGACGTGTGACTGCCTACAAATGTAGGTCCAACAAAAATTATACCGGGAGGTGCCATTGAAGCTGAGGATGACAACAAAATGGATGGAGACATCCCTGGGGAACAGGGTCATAAGTAGAATTAGTTTGTTTTCACTGCCAAGCCATGTGCTGTGAGTTACTGAATTTAAGATTTGACTGTTTGAGTGTAAAGTAGGGGTGGGTGATACAGCCTCAAAATGAAATCACATTATTTCTGATGTTATTTGAACTCTAAGCACCTCTCTTACTTTCAGATATCACCAGAGAGTTCTGTACATAGACATTGACATCCATCATGGAGATGGTGTGGAAGAGGCTTTCTACACCACAGACCGTGTCATGACCGTGTCTTTCCACAAGTATGGAGAGTACTTCCCTGGCACCGGTGACCTCAGGGTATGTCTTTGATGAATACAATTCAAAATGTCAGCGTGGTAATACAGTGAGTTGATATTTGTCTTGTTCTTTGTAGGACATAGGGGCTGGAAAGGGTAAATATTACGCTGTGAATTACCCACTGAGGGATGGGATTGACGATGAGTCCTATGAAGCCATATTCAAACCCGTGAGTTTAAAAAAACAATCTCTACGTAACAGTTGCACTTTGATATTTGGCACTTTGTACAGAAGCATTCTTGACAGCTGATGCTGTTTGTGTAGATTATGGCCAAGGTGATGGAGATGTACCAACCCAGTGCCGTGGTTCTCCAGTGTGGAGCTGATTCTCTGTCTGGAGACAGACTTGGCTGCTTTAACCTCACCATTAAAGGTCAGTTAACAGTCTCTCCTCTTGATGTTACAAGCAGACTGATCAAAGTTTAATGATTGTTTCCATGCTTTGTGCTTAGGTCACGCCAAGTGTGTGGAGTACATGAAGAGCTTCAACTTGCCACTGCTAATGCTGGGTGGAGGCGGCTATACCATCCGTAATGTGGCGCGCTGCTGGACGTATGAGACTGCCGTGGCCCTTGATACTTCCATTCCGAATGGTGTGTTTTTATGCCTGTGTTGTAATTAGTATACAGTAGTCATTTTGGTTTTCCCTGGAAGTTCGATTCCTCTGTGGGGGGAATGAAACACAATAGCAGCTAACTGTGGTTTCATAGCAGGTGAATAAAGGAGGCCACCAGCCTCCTAAAAGCATTAACATACTTTCAATAAAAATTCCTCTGCAGAGCTTCCATACAACGACTATTTTGAATATTTTGGGCCGGACTTTAAGCTGCACATCAGCCCCTCCAACATGACCAATCAAAACACCAACGACTACCTGGAGAAGATCAAGTGAGCCCATGAAAATACATTTAATCATGCATATGAAATATCAGGGTGCCCAGTGTGTACCCAACAACATGACCCGAGTCATGTTTGAGGATACTGAGCAGCTGTTAGAACAGCGTTCTTCTATTTTCATTGAAAAGTCCTTCATTGTGTCCTTCAGGCAGCGCCTGTTTGAGAACTTGCGCATGCTCCCTCACGCCCCTGGTGTTCAGATGCAGGCCATCCCAGAAGATGCTGTACAGGAGGACAGCGGGGATGAGGAAGAGGAGGATCCCAACAAGCGCGTGTCCAGTAAGAACCTCTCACACAGTACAGTTTACCTTCACACTGACCCCAGATCTGTGCTCTTGCAGTTCAAGCTGTAAGAAGGTAGAGTCTAACATGTTGAAATGTAATCCTTCAGTCCGTTCTCGTGACAAGAGGATAGCCTGCGAGGAGGAGTTCTCTGACTCAGAGGATGAAGGTGAAGGAGGCCGCAGAAACACAGCCAGCTTCAAAAAAGCCAAGCGAACTAAAACCGAAGGAGAGAAAGAGTGCGAAGAAAAGGAGAAGAAAGGTGAGGGAGAAACGAAAGGTATCTATTCTTTTCATTCTCATCTCACCCATCTCATGTAGTTCTGTAACATAATGAGCTCTTAGATTAATAAATCTGACTTTTATGTAACGCGTAGGCTGCAGGATAGCTTTGAATATGTTTTCCTTTATTTTAAAGAAGTCAAAGAAGAGGAGAAGGTGGCGGAGGAGGAGAAAATGGACACATCAAAGTGAGAAAACAGTGTACACACATATTGACCATGGAGGAGGCTGAGTGGGAGCGCTAATCATTTCCTTACTCACTCTTACTCTGGGTCCTTTAGGCCGAAAGAGGAGTCCAAGACACCTTGAGGTCTTCAGCGCCCAGTGATGCCAATACACAGAACGGATGTTACAGTGAGATGTTTTTGGATAGATCGTCTTTCCAGCCTCTGCTGCAGCGGAAACATAAAAGGACTTTGACTTTAAAATGAGACCTCGCTCATGGCTGGGGATCCAAACATTTTAGGCTCTGTGTTTTTCTAGGAAATCTTTGCTGTTTATGGACTGAAGAGTGTTGTTTTTGTATACATTTTCATTTTTTACGCTCTTATACTTGCGTTTTCTCCTCGTGAACCATGTAAAAAATGGCTTTGCACATGTCTGCTTTTATATATCTGATGGATTTAATTTATTTAAATCATACGATACTTTGGCTACTTCCTTTTATGTATTTCAGCCCCACTTTTGTCCTGTGCCTTTGAATATGTAGTTGAACAGCATGCTGGTACCATCGATCCTTTTCTGTAATATATTTGTGTCACTGGTCTTGCCAGTCAGTGAGACTCTTGCATATTCTTGAATAGCCTTTATGTGACACATCATAAGCATATTTTTATATTTTAGGTTCTAAACTTGTAGTTTATATCCTTCATGACATAGTGACATCATTTGGGGATTTCTGGGGCTCCTGCCTCATGTCGATCATGCTGCGGTCGGGTTAGACCACATTTGGTGTAAGGCTCAGATTCCACAGGAATTTGGGAGGCAAGACATGTCAGTGATCATTTGTTGTGTATATATAAATTTGTATTCTGAAAAAACATCAGTAAAAAGTGTTAAACACAAAAGACCAGAGCTTCCAAATGTTCTTTGAAGCTGACAAACTCCAAACTCTGACAACAAAAGCTTCAACTTTGCTCAGAAAAGTTTAATTTTTTTTAACTAAATACAAAACATTTAAAAGGAAATCATTTTTGAACTCGTAGATACAGGTGGCAGCTCTGTATTCAAGATATACAAAAAACTAAAAAAACCAAATCAGTAACAGTATTGTTGATACTTTTCATTTTGATAAAATACCAAAGCTTTTGCTGGCTTGAGTCCAGTCTTGAGACAGCTAATGTGTAACAAACTCATGCTGCACAATCAATCCCGTTTTATCCAGCTCAGCGCAGCCGTCTGTAACCTATTCTGTTAGATTTAGCTGCTTCACAGCCACGCACTCTGCACCTCAGCAGTGCTGCTGTGCAGCAGGTCATCCTGCTCCGTGGGTCCTGCTTCAGTATCGACCTCTGTATCTCGTGCTGAAGACCGTGGCGTTTCAACACGTCTCTGCAATTGAAACATGAGGTGTGATTTCACAGGAGAGACTAAGCTGCTATGAAACCTCCATGATTTGATCACATTGTATCCAGCATCTCATGTTATTTTCATGTAATGTGGACGGGATTTACATTTCACAGCATGCGATACTTTGTAGTGAATTTCTATTATAAGACAACTTCTCTTGATTAGAATTAGTACAAAGCCATATATGCAAAGGTTGGTTTACACAACATATTTCAAATACAATGACTATTCTGCACACAGAAGCATGGATGTGCCAGTGTCTCCCATTGTAGCCAACCTTTACATGGAGGAAGTGGCAAGTAAAGCTCTTGGTTCTTTCAAAGGGATGGCACCTAGCCACTGGTACAGATATGTAGATGACACTTGGATCAAAATCAAAACCCAAGAAGTAGAAGCCTTTGCTGACCACATCAACTTAGTGGAATAAATAAGGGAAACAAAGAAAGCCCTCAAAATGTGGTTATCCCAACTGGGGTTTCATCAAATCAGCCAAGATGCCGAGGAAAGAAGGTCAGACACAAACTAGGGAGAATAAGAATGAAAAGAGCGACAACATTGTCATCCCTGATGTGACAGGCTCGTCAAAGAAACTTTCTCCAAGCATGACATCCCAGTATACTCAAACCAAGTCACACTCTAAAGCAAAAACTGGTCACTCTTTTGAGGATGCCAATGTTCACATTTTGGACCAGGAAGAAAGATGGTTTGAAAGAGGAGTAAAAGCAGCCACTCTCCACTCTGAACAACCATCATTGAACAGGGGAGGTGGATTACGTCACCAACTTTCCCCTGCTTACAGTGCTGTCCTGTCCTCCCTCCCCAGGTGCCTCACCCCCATTCACACCTTTGTTCCTGTGACCTCAATAGGTCACTTGATACAATGGAGCAAAGTCACAATTTGGTTTCACCCTGAACCACTGACTGTGATGACCCACGCTTCCTGATTATGCACATGAATAATAGTCACAACCACCTCCAGGGGACTACGCCCACTGAGGTTTAAACACCTGGGTCTCTCCACCTTACACACTGAATTCTGTTTGTATTTAACTCAAACAAACCACATTGCTGTTTTTGGATACAATGAAGCCAGAGGCCCATATTATGAAGCAGGATTTAGGGTCATCCGGGTAACTTCAGGTTTAATTCTGGGTTTTATGAAAGTGGTTTTGACTTTTCTGACAATTCGCCTTCCCCTCCAATCCAGAGGTTTAAGCAAAATGTCCAAAAGTAACTTAAAGGGCCCAATTGTATGTTATTTTTGATATGATCTGCGGACCGGAAGTAGGGGGCGTGGCTGGAAATGGCCCGCGGACCGCAAGTTTGGACACCCCTGAAATAGACCTATATTTCTATTCATATAGACCAGGGATGGGCAAACTATGGCCCGTGGGCCACACCCGGCTAGTTGCTCTTTTTAATCCGGCCCAGTAAAGAATGGTACAGACCTGACCAAATCAAATCATATCATAAATTATGACTGATGTCGAGGATTCTGAAAATTGCTACAAAAAACTAACACCAGACTTCAACGCACTGGCAAAAACAACACCGTTCCCACTAAAAGTAAATATGTATTAACCCTGTAGTGCCTTTTTTACTGTATGTTTGTTTGATATGTATGCATTGGCCCATCTGTAAAATTTCAAAAAGTCAATGTGGCCCCAGAGCCAAAAAGTTTACCCACCCCTGATATAGACAGAACTATATTGAGATTAGACAAATAAATAGCTCTAGCGCTATCTAGGTATGGATCTATATAGATAGGCCAATATTTATATCTATATCTAGGCTGATCTAGATTAAATCGGTCTAGCAAGTAATGCAGGCCTAACGAATGCTAACACTGCTGACAGAGTCATTGAGCTGACTGCGGCTTACCCTGTTCTTCACCGCTGACCTCTTTCTGCATGGACAGAGGCAGATGAATGACGTGCAGGCAGCAAAGCAGTGGAAGGAGAACACCGTTTCCACAACGGACATAAAGATGAGAGGCACCCACAGAATGATGGTGGTCCCCTTAATGAAATAAAACACATAACTGATCATTACACGGCAGTTCAAATCAAAAGGATTAATTGGTTAAACGTTTATATTCAACTTACATAGATACGGGTGGGGTCAAAAGGGCATTCATCTGTGATTTGATAAATGTCGCTGCAGTGTGTTAGCAGGCCGCGTCCCTCAGACATAAAGGCTTTAATCACAGAACTCAACACGGCCAAGGTGGAGGCAAGTGCTAGTAAAGCTGCCAGGAAGCTGAAGATCAACAGGACCCACATCTGCAAGGATAACACAACAAGAACACAATTCAATGAAGACTTTATCCTTCAGCACAGTCTGAAGTCTCTGAGGCAGCTTCCTGCAGGGTCTTTAAACAGTCTTCAGGAACAGTTCTCCAGGTTTCTTCTTTTGTTGTTGCTGCCTTTTGTTCTGCTCTCTGTCAGGATGATCCCACACTGCTTCAATGATGTTGAGGTCCGGGCTCTGGGGAGGCCGATCCATGACTGATAGTGTTCACCTGTGTGTTTTTCTACCCAGGTATGCTTTCACTGCTTTGGCAGTGTGTTTGGGATCATCGGCATTCTGAATAACGAAGCCATCGCCAATCAGACCGATGGTTTCCACGTGGTTTTGCGTGGTGGACCAAAATTTGATGATACGTCTCAAATCATAGTTCCATCAATTTTGACCAGATCTCCAGCACCACTGGCTGAAAGCAGCCAGTGCACACTGTGCCTAGATAAGTCAAGTTCATGGCTAATAGTCCTTTTCTGGGTGCAAAAACACAGTTTTATGACAAAACTCTTACCTTCTTTTTTTAAAAAAAATATATTTAATTAATGAAGTAGGAACAAATGATGCGTTTGCAACAGGCTTTGATTCTTTGCCAGTTGTCTGTCATGTGTAGACAACACTGGTTCATCCCTTGAGTCGGGGTCCTTTTTATGCTTGAATGATTCATAAGTGAGTGTTAAGTGTCTTAAACAAAAAAAGAACATTCCTCTGAAGAAAGTCAGGTACAAAAACTGGACTGAAAACAAGTTAAACAGCAGTTAATGTCCAAAGAAAACCTTGAAAGACTACTGCTCAAGACCACTTTATAAAAATGTCTGGCTCCTTGGAAGCACAATATAAAGAAATGAGGGGTGGCTCAAGACTTTTTCACAGTACTGCACGTTGGGAAGCGACAGAATCAGCTGAACGATAACGTGTGTTTCAAGTGTGAGAGGGGAGCTGCAACAGAAAAGGCACTCAGTGCTTTAGATCTGGATTTTGCATTGCAGAAGAGGAAGAGTATTTACCAGGATCCGGTTTTTCCTGTTTCTGGATAGGACTATAGCTGTTATTCCACCAATTACCCCCTGAGGAGAAAGCAGAAGTTGAGAAAAACGACAGAACATTAATCACAGATGATGCAATAACACTCCTCAAACTGTACAGTTTAACCTTCAAGTGACCGAGTGGAGACCCCGGCTCTGT
>VUQK01001664.1:59898-77103 GCA_015106715.1 Bujurquina vittata
ACACGCGCCACTGTGATGTTGTCGGTCTGCGTCTACAACTTTTCTGGGTTTGTTTAATTTATTTTTTTTATACAGGAGCTGGAAAGATGTGTGGGATCTTTTATGACCCAGTAAATAAATGCACGTTATTTGTTTCTCTTTTTTTTTAATTTTTAAAATGTAATTTTAATTTCATTGTGATTTTCCTGCTACGTGTTTTACAGTGAACCTCAAGTGGAAACATTTACTGTTCCAGACACTCTGAGGCCGCTCACAGTGATGATGGAAACATCAATACTGATGGAGATGAAGCGATTAAACTCCTTTTTGCATAAAAATGTATTACAGTTAAACCTTTTACAATCCCTCTCATAGACAGAAAAGGAAGAGGATCTCCTAATGCTTACCAAAAGCCCTGCTATGATAGCGATGATATTACAGATGGCGTACACCTTATTCCTGGACTGAGGGTACACACTGATGTGTCTGAGCACAGTGCCGTGCACCAGCGCCCCAAGAATAAAGTTCACATGGCCCACGAGCACCAGCCCCAACCCCATCTTCATCAGGACTTTGTTGTCCTTAAGGTTGGCGCAGCATAGTCCTGAGGGAAGCCAAAAACATGTTAATCATAAGCTTAACTTAGCTTTGAACATTACATCTGGCAAAAACAAAAAAAAAAAGATAAACAACTAAGTCATCATTGCATTGTGTGTGCAACAGTTCACACTGTCGGACAGCAGCTGTGCACACACCAGCATCATGTGCATGCACACAGGTTTATTAAATATGATCTGAACCGAAATGCGATCTGACTGCAGAACACTGAGCTTGTGTGAGTTGACTGCACACTTCACCGTGACTTATGCAAAGCAGAAAAGGAAGCGGGGCGGCGGTTAGCACAATATGAGAGCAAGGCAGTAACCACAATTATCCCCGACCCCTGCAGAGAGGGCTGAGGATGGCTTCCGCTGCATGCAGAGCATGCTGCAGCTATGGCAACAATGCAGGTCTGAGCAGGCTCCTTGCTGCACGACTCTGTGTCCCTCTGTGTGAGAAAAAACAAGTGAATCGCCCACCTAAAGAGCCCATGTAAGCAAATCCTGAACCAAACAAGACAAAGCTCTGGGTGGGGTGTTCAAACATTTGCCACCACATAGAGGAGGCCCGAGGGCCCCCCGCTCTCTCAGCCAGCCTCACAGGTGGATACTGTGGAAGAACTCTGTGTTTTTAGTCATAATGTTGCCACATATTGTCACTGAAGTTTAAAAAAGACCATTAAGACCTTCACTTTGTATAGCTCCATAATAATAACAACAGATGTTTAGAAGGGCAGAGGCCCCACACTGTAGTATGAACGCCTATTCGGCTTATTAGCATCCAATAGCCCACGGTTATCTAAAGGGTTTCCCTTTTATATTAAAGAAACTTCACCCACGGTCAGATCTAACGACACAATCAGCTGATTATTCTAAAGTGTCACAAACTGCGCAAAACACACTCAAATATTAAGTTACAACCCAACAATACAGCTGTGAGTTGGCCATGTCTCTTCTTCTCTCAGCTCCATTTACACGAACACAGACCACGCCCAAGAGTTCAGCGCGCACATACCTGCTCTGCACCTGGGAGTCAAAGGTTAACCTACCTGTATGTGCCTTTCTGCCCCCTTTCTTCCCCATGTTACTGTACTTTTGAAGTCATTCTTCACAGCTTTGTGACACTCCGCTTTTCGGTGAGTTATCTGCTTCCTCTAACGCCGCTCACCTGGGAACAGGCAGACTCTACCTGAGCGGAAGCTCCGCCCACGATACCTCAAAAAACACCGCAGGGACTGTCGGAGAACAGAGAAACGTCCATGCGTTCACAAATGACGCGGCTTTATTCACGCTAGCTATTTAATATTCGTTATTAAATCATACCTGATTCTCATAATTGTAACTTTAAGAGTGTTTTGTTTTCTCGCACACCTGCAGGTTCAGCTCAGGTTCAGCTGGAGACGGAAAGGGTTTGTCTGCTGAGGTGAAACCCTGATACTCACGACTGCTGCTGACTTTAGGCTCTTTCTTTGTCCGCAGAAAGGATCAGAGTAAACCAGGAGTTCGCCTCTAATCATCTATAATAAGAATATAAGCTGTTGTTTACAGTGCTGTGCAAAAGTCTCGAGTCACCTCTTCAAAGTTAGCGAGGGAAATGAGAAACAGGTGCAGCAGGTTCTTTAAACACATGTATGGAAATACAGTGTGTATTGCACAGTACAGTATTTACCTGTGTGAGGTATGTTACACATTTAATTTTTTTCTGTCTTTGTACAGTCCATCACAACAAAGTCTTGAGTATATGCTTTATAATCATAACTTAATGTGTTAATTAAGCACAGAGAAACAGGCGCTCACATTGTTCCATTCAGTGGGGAAGTAGTCCCACTGAATTATTAAGAAATCTCAAATTAAAAACCAAATTTCAAGCCCTAAAATATCTCAAAAAATAGCAATAAATCCTTTTTACATCTGACCGTGGTGTATCTGGGTTACTGGTCTGCCTTCAGGTGCAAGCAGCTGCGCACAGGTCTCCTTTAGTCAGCTTTTGACAATGGCTCCACCTAGATGAGGCAGGAGGTGGTGTGCTGCCATTTTAGGCCTTTCTGTAATGACCCAAAGTTACTGAAATTAAACTCTCCGTAAGGCTGAAATATAATAATGATGCGCGGACCTGGAACAGTGTGAGTTTGTCTATTGACTGTAGAACGTGTTCTCACAGGTTTGTTCAGATTGTGGCTGAAGAATCATCTGAGCCTCTCCCTAATCTACAGCTTTTCATGTTGTCACTGATGGCTCCACACCTCTGTTAGAAAGAGGATTTCATGCTCATTTCCACCTCATTATATTCTTGGAATCGACGAAAATAGTTTTGCATAATTTTAAGTGCCAAATAATCCCTATTTATTTTACGTAGGGCCTTGGTGCAGCCCTTCGGTGTTCCTGAAGCATGTGAAGCCACCCTTCCGTTACGCCGGCTTCCTTCTGATCCGCTCTCTCAGAAACAGCCTTCAACCGCAGCTGGGTGGACTTTCTGTGCTAATCCTCAACATTTTCCTCAAGTGAGGAACAGCAAAGTCATTCCAAATACTAAACTCTCAACAGCCACAAAAACACATTTTCCTTCACTTTACTTTGTATATTTTCAGTCACAGCATCTTAAATGCTTCCCGTGCCACTGCGCTGAGGTGTTGAGACTGAACATCGTTTCCTGTCGGCTTCATTGGCTTGATTGGCAGCACCTGTCTCCTCTGCACCTTATTAATGATGCACCAGCAGCAGGAGCAGCTGAGTTGTTGGTCTAGTTTGGGGCTCACGATGGGGACGGCACGGCGCTCTCTTTGCGTGCTTCTTGGTTGTGTTATTGCTGCCCAGTCTGTTGTAACATATCCTGGTGCCAGATTTTCCCAGGATTCTGTGGGAGTTGATGAAAACCTGGAGCCTCTTTCATTTGAACAAAACATCTTCAGCTCCTGGCGATCCTGGACCCCTGACCTTCACAGGCCTGCTGGATTCTTTCTCTTCCTAAATGCACCCAGGGTCCAGGTGTATTGCGATGCATCTGCACTAACTGTGCTGGTTGATAAGAGAATTGGTGGTCTCAAACTGACTGGGGAGGAGATGCAGCTGGGCAATGGCTGTTTCAGCAACGGAGAGCTTGCAAACCAATTTGTCTTCACGTATAGCTTTGATGAATGTGGAACAACATCTGTGGTGAGCATACAAAATTGCATTTCTGCATCTTTTTATGACGCTTTAACTAAAACTGCTCCATCGTACAGGTGGCGGATGGCTTGGAGGTGTTCACCAACACACTCTACTTGAATCTAAGAAAAACCTCCCCCACCTGGTGGAAAGCTCCCTCAGCGGTCCGCGTGTCCTGCTCTGCAAAAAGGTGTGTTCTGTTACTTAAACACGTGTAGTTGGTCACAACCGTACCTACAGCAGGCGCATGTCTTTACAGGTTGAACGGTTTTCCAAACTTTAGTGTTGCAACGCTTCCTGCAAATGACGAGCACGTTGACCTCAAAGCCGTGACTCGTGAGTAACGCCACAGCTCAAAAATGCTTTGGCTGCAGCTTCCTTTGTAAATGCGGGCGTTCTCCTTCCTGCAGCATCCTGGACGAGTGCCGCAGAGTCAAATGTGTACAACAGAGGCCGGGTTGTCAGCCTTCAGGTCTCTGCCCAAATCAGGCCAAACCAGCAGGTTTTCATCCAGTCCTGCTTCGTCTCAGTGTCCCCCGAGCCTCGGGCCAAACCAAGGCTTACTGTCATATTTAACAAAGGGTAAGTATTTCTGTTTTTTTTGGTATGTGCGACCTTCTAATCGCCTGAGAGATCTCTGCTTTCTGCAGGTGTGTAACCCCGCTGGGGGCTTCGCCTTCGATAGCAACGTTTGTGGCCTCCGACAGAGCCAATGTGGTTAATTTTATCATGAACACGTCTTATCTCATTTCTGAGGTAAGCTTCTATAAACCGATTTCACTGATGTGACTCTGAACCGTCTCTGAACCACCTTCTGAACTTCCCTTCAAGCCGTATATCCACTGTAGTGTGCTGATCTCAGACCAAGGCATCGCCTCCGGCTCCAAATCCTGCAACTACAATGTGATCCAGTCAAGGTATCAGTATTTGTGTACGTAAAAATAAATTATAGTACATATAATTAAGATGAAAGCTTCCTTTCAGATGGGAGGAACTAAGTGGTGATTTCAAGGCGTGCGAGTGCTGTAGCTCCAGATGTAAGGGGAAAAGCCTTCCTGGTGGTAAGTGCTCTGTGGCTTCCTGTCTAAAGGTGATGGAAACCACAAATGAACTTTGAATTGCTGCATATGTTGTTTCAGATGCCAAAGTTATGGTCAGCACTGGTCCCTTTGTCATTGTGGATGAAGATGTTGAGAGAAGTCCTGTGCCTTCAGTCTCAGAACAAGAAGAAACCTCTAACGCTGTACCCAATTCCATGCAGTCTGCTCTTCCTGATCCTGCTGAAGAGATCCTTTCTGCTGCTCCTGTCCCAGGAAGGAAGTTCACAGCTCCCCCACGGGGTGTCGTGGCTGTAAGTCAGGACCCAGCCACCAGGGTGACACTCTGGCTGCCTGAACAGAGAGCAGAACATGGTGGGAACCTAGCTTCTCAGTCTGAAGATGGTGGAAGAAGTCAATCACAGCGAAACTTGAATGACATTCCTGAGCTGCGTTCTTCAACCACAGATCAAGAACCTCATCTGACTCCAACCAGTGAGATCAAGGGTCAGAGTTTCAGTGACGTGTCTATGAATTTGCTTACGATGGTTAATGGGTGGCCCATTCCTCCACAACCAGCAATTCCAAAGGAATTCATAAGAAGAAGCCGGTTTGGAAGATCTGGGAATTCTGGCAGCAAAGAGGAACAGGTTGACTTCTCGCCGCCGGCTGAGATTAATGCCGACTACCTCATGCTGGTTGAAAGGCCAAACCCAGAATCGGACGCCACAGCTGAACCCCGAACTGAAAAATGGCTGCAGGACAATGAGATTAAGGACCCAAACGGAGATGAGCTGCCCCAGATGCTGATAGATGAAATCCCACCACTAACTCGCTCAAAGCTCTCCTTTTCCAAAGCTGCCGATGGGTCGCAGACGATGAGTTATGAGGAAGAGGTGGAAAGGGAACCGCTGAGAATAAAGGGGCTGTGCTCAACTTTCTTGAACTTGCTGAGGTAAATGACCTGAAGTTGATTGGCATGTTTAATGGATATGAAGATGACTACTTTTAATGTAATTATTCCCCCAGCAGGATGAATGAAGCTGAATAACTGCAGCTGAAGAAGACTTTAAAATTGTGCTTTAGATGAATAAAGTTGCTGTGCAGCGATCTGGTCTCATTACTTTCTCTTTAAATTAAGGCGCTCTTTCGCAGCCTGCTTCTCCAATGGTGTTCATCAGTGCATCCCTTTTTTATTTTCTTTACAAAGCCCATTTTAAATAAAATAAAATAATTCTCCGCTTCAGTGACAGCCTTTCCTTCCCACCCAGATGTCGCTGTCGGGAGCGGAGCTCTGTAGTTGGGACAGCACCGTGTGCGCTCTCCCTTTTACGCCGCATGCTCAGTGTGTTTTTTCTCTCCCAAGTTTGACCCTGGCCACTGTTTCCTCCGCACCGTCACTCGCTATAAAGTGCCCATGCTTCCCCCCACGCACTCTCTTTCCACGGCCACAAAACAACCGTGAGTGTCCAACTCACTGTTCGTGAAAAACTTAAAATAAAAATATTATAAAAAACATAAAATCAACAAAATCTTAAAAAGTGCAGCTCTAATTAAAGAAATAGAAACATTAAAAAAAACAGCAAAATATTAATTATTAAAAAAAAATAAACATCCGGCCTCCGGCTCAACTCGAAGTTGTCGTTTTTTAAAGGAAACCTTCAGACTCCGTGCTGCTTTTTCAGCTTTTTTTTTTTTTATCCCGACCAGCGCGCAGTTTGGATCCGGATTACAGCCCGAACCGGCGTTTTTCTAACGCTTTTTTCTAGCTTTGCGTTTGTCCACTGACATCAGCGATATGAACACAGCGACGGGGAGTTATCCGATGGCTTCTCTCTACGTTGGCGATCTGCACCCCGACATCACGGAGGCGATGCTGTACGAGAAATTCAGCCCCGCCGGACCGGTGCTCTCCATTCGGGTCTGCCGGGACATGATCACCCGGCGCTCCCTGGGATACGCTTACGTGAACTTCTCGCAGCCGGCTGACGGTAAGAAGGCATCGCTGTGCAGTTTGAGCATGTGGATGAAACCGGTGCCAACATGTCTCCAGTCTGCGCGTTAAGCTGTGTTCTTTGCCTCAAACCAATGCAAATGAATGTGGTTAGTGTTAATTTTGCGGGCTGAAATGCTCATTGCGGTTCTTCAGACTGGATCACTTTGACCTACATAAGCACGTCCCAGTTCTTGTGTACAGTTGGTAATATGGCAGCCAGTCTACTGTAATTAAATGCCCCTCAGCACATGCACACTTTAAACTGTCTTTAAAAGTTGGCCAACAAAAAGAAAATGAAATAATTGCAGGTTTATATCTGGGAACATGAAGTCCTGTCCTGCACCTTTAGAAAACCCAAAATGACCCATTTCTGTTCCTATTTAAAGGGCCAATGAGTGGAGTGAAACTAACTCCCATTGCCCTCTGCTGGCATGTTCACTGAGAGCATGAAAGAGACAAGCACAGCTGAGCTCCCCCAACATGCTGCTTGTTGCTTGTTCGGCCTGCTGGTTGTGTGTATACCCAATGCAGGTTTGAATGGGAAAAACCTGATCCTGCCTCGATTTGAATTTAATCCCAGCTTTAATCGTTGGATTAGTTCACTCACAGTGTTGGTCTATCTGTAAGATCCTGACCACTAAAGCTGTTAATGTGTCGTGATACACAAACACCAACGTATATGTAACCGCATCAGCAATGCTGTTCAGCACCTTTTGTGAGCAAATGTTTCCAGTTTCAATCCAATAGCGTGGAAGCGCTGAGCAAAGGTAGCAGGTGTTGTGGTTCTCTTTGCAGGCCCGCTGACACCGTTTGTCCTGTCAACAAAAACACCTGTCACAGCTTATCTGCGCTCGAGGCGGTTACCAAAAGCCAGAGTAAATGATCGGTTACAAGTGGATCGCTTCCAGGATATCATTCCGTTATAAACATGAGAAGAGCCACAAGTTAGAAGACACCATTTGTTAGTGGAGGTGCAGACACAGGGGGAGGGGGGAGTGTTAGTTGTTGGGTATTTAAATGGAGCTTAGACCACGTGTGTGTGTGTGTGTGCGGGGGGGCAGTAGCTTTCTGCCTGAACAATAGTTAAAAATGAAAAACTGTACCAAAAGAGTTGTTAGTGAGGAGGAAACAAAGTGGTTTTCATGCTTCTTTGTGATCTCTGTTGGATTTAATAACGTCACAGGTGGATGTGTCAGCAGTCACAAAAGCGGGTGTCGCTCTCCTGAGCATTCTTGTTAAACCCGTCTCTTCCCCATCAATGGTAGAGAATGCTCTACTCGGACTCCGTGCCAGCACATACCTCTCAGGACCCCTCTCTAAATATAGCTTCCCCCTGAGCAGCCCAAAATGTGCCTGCTCTGTAGCGCTTAAATCACAAATGGTTAACAATAGCGGGTAACTCAAGACTGTTACCAGCTCTGTTTTCCATTCTAAGTGACACAGTTACTATATGAAGGCTTTTTTCTTTTTTAATAAACAAAGTTCCCAACTGTGAACCTTCATGACGTCCCCATGTTTGCTGGTGGCCGCACACCTTCTCTCAGCACGCAGGTTGTGAAGTACAATTGCAAGCCAAACTGCTGATGCCAGCAGACGCAAGGCAGCTCCGTTTTGTTTACCAGACACTTTCAGCTGGAAAGCCTGGCGTGTGCGTGTGTGTTTGTGTGTGTGTGTGTGTCAGTTGCTGTAGAGTGACTGAACAATAGGACGTTTGGCACGTGTGCCCACATGAGGGAAAAACTGTGTACATTTATTGAACTGGGCCTACGAAGCACAGAGTAATCTGAGGACGGGCAGAATAAAGGCTGATGTGGACCTCTCTGCCATCTGAGCCCGTATTCTGATAGTGTTTAGATGAAGGCCTGCTGCACTGCTAAGTGGCATGTGGCCCAGCAGCATGTGGTTAATCAGAAAAGGGAGACATGTGCTCCAGGCTTGCACGCTGCAGCTGCCCCCCCATGCTTTTCCCAGCTGCTTGCAGACAGCTCATCAGCCTCGCTGTCTACTGCAGCACCTTAACCCCTTCACACATGTCGATGAGTACACTCTACTGTAGCCTTGTTTTCATCTCTTTGTTATTATAATGCAGGTGTTTGTGCCTAAAAATGGCTGCATTATAACTGTTGCATAGTATCAGCAGATAATTGTGTACACAACTCGAGCATGATGCATATAGGTAACTGATATGTGAACAATGACCTTTGACCTTTCCCTCCTTCCTCTGGCAGCTGAGAGAGCCCTGGACACCATGAACTTTGACGTGGTGAAAGGGAAGCCAATCAGAATCATGTGGTCCCAAAGAGACCCCTCCCTCAGGAAGTCAGGCGTGGGCAATGTCTTTATCAAGAACCTCGACAAGTCCATTGACAACAAAGCCCTGTATGACACCTTCTCTGCCTTTGGCAACATCCTCTCCTGCAAGGTACAATTATCACAACACCGAATTTATGTTTTGTTTTCTGGTTTGAAATTTGACTCATCTCAACGAGAAACCAGTCAAATTCCACATTGTGCTTTAAAATAAAGTGGGAGCCAAATGTAATCGAAGCTTTAAAAACAACACATCACATCAGCTGCTCTCTATAGAATACACCCAGCACGGGTGTTTTGCAGATATACAAAAAGAAGAAAAGGATCCCCATATGGAGTTAATTTCCTGCTAAAAGGCTGCACACAAATAAAACCTGTTTTACACACATATTTTACAAACTGTCCTCGAGCACAAAATGATCTCTCCACACATTTGAAACAGTTCCACTCCTCTGCGGTAAGGTTGTGCCAAAAGTCACGTGACGCCTTAGCTGGAATTAGCCATTCTCGACAGCAGGGGGTGCTATTGAGACAACTGAAAGAGCTGTTTGACCCAAGGTGCTAGCTAACACCATGATTATTTTTGATTTTTCATATTAAATGCAAAATGAATCTCTTTATAGAGTCGTGGCTAAGTTACTGCTGACTGGGTTCTTTCGGCGCGCTTCAGTTGTCTCGATAGCACCCCCTGCTGTCGAGAATGGCTAATTCCATCTAAGGCGTCACGTGACTTTTGGCGCAACCTTACCGCGGAGGAGTGGAATTGTTCCGCATGCGAGGAGAGATCATTTTGTGCTCGGGGACAGTTTGTAAAATATGTGTATAAACAGGTTTTCTTTGCGTGCAGCCATTTGGCAGGAAATTAACTCCAAATCCCCACACCTGCTTTTCAATGTGGACCGTCTGGGCCTGAACTTATTTTCAGTACATACCCACACATACCCTACAGTACTGTTAGCTCTGTTCATGCTGCTGGCAAATTAATAAATGTAATCACAGTAAGAAAAGGAAAGACACGGGAGTGGTGGGTCGTCTTTTTGTAAGCATATTATGGGATTGATGGCATGTTAACATGTATTTCCATCTGTATGATTAAAGGACCACATCAAGGATCTCTTGCATAAAAATCATGTGCACTGCTTCATTCGTCATGCTTTATTATGTTTTTTTAGGTTAGAGGAATTCATATGGCTTTAAATCCCATCGTCTTAAATACACTAATGCAATTATCTATCCAACATTAACATTTTATTGTCAGGAAATTATATGTAATCATTTTTCCTACTCTACTACATCCATGTTATTTTAGTCCTTTGTTAGGTGGTTGCCAGGTAACATGATGGCGTCATATGTCATAATATTCAAGTTATGAGGATATAAATAAAATATTATTGTTAAGAAATGAAAATGCTGCAGTGCTTATATGGTGTTATAGGTGCATAAATGCTAGAAATTGGTAATTTTAGCAATTGTTAGCTGGTTGTTAGGCAGTTTGATGAGATCACAGTATCTGATATAGATGCACCTGTTTGGTTGCTGAACTCCTGATCCTGCAAACGGATGGACAGAGAGAGATTTGGTGTGTTATAGTAAGATTACAGTTCCAGTGGATGCTCACATCAGCCATGATCAGTGTTTCCAGTAATGATATCAGCGTCTGTACAAATAATCCTTGAAAGCCAACAGTTCAGGATTAAGACTGCTCCAAATGTTTGATTCACCTTCTGTTCAAACCTTCTGTTTGCGAAGGCCATCCAATTGGGACACAGCTGGCTTAGAGAGAGAGAGAGCAGCTTGTTCTAGACAGAGGATGAACCAGAGGCTCCACCAAGCCGGAGATATAAACTGTTAGTCATGCAAAGTTGCTGCAGAAAAGAGCACAATGGGTTCTGTAAAGCAATACTTAAACAGTTTGGGGAAATGTATTTATTCACTCTGTTGCTGACATTCTAAATGTAAAATGCTACAGCCTGTAGCTCATATGAGTGGCCTCATATCTGCAACTTGCATCGAAATAAAAAAAGAAAAGAAATTGAAATAAAAACTGTGAAAAATGTTTTGAAGGATTTACTAGGAAATCCCTGTAAAACCATAAAATGGGACTTTTACACTGGACAGATCCAGAGAAGCGATTCGCCTCACTCTCAAAAAGATGGCACACAGTGTTTCGTTTACTTCATGGAGATCTTCCTGCAGCAGATATTCTTCCTGGGAAAGAGCCGTTATTAAGCTTGCTTTAAAATGAAGGAGCTGTCTGCGCTCACAGGCATACCTGCACGTGTCTTCCTCTCCTCTAGGTGGTGTGTGACGAAAACGGCTCCAAAGGGTACGCCTTTGTCCATTTTGAGACCCAGGACGCGGCCGATCGCGCCATCGAGAAGATGAACGGCATGCTTCTGAATGACCGCAAGGTGTGAGTGTCCGATCGTCTTTGACCTGGAGACTGTGGATGTTTTATGTTTGAAGGCTCTGAAGGATCTGCCTGAGCTTCAAACTGATTCTGACATTATTTGAAAGTTATCATGACATTGGAAGTCACGGCTTTTTTGCATCAAATTGTGTTCTATTCTGTGTCTAATGTATAAATCTGACTTGTCTGTTCTGAGTTTGTGTTGCGTGAGCTGACCTCTTTTGTCTTTTTTCAGTTGGTGAGTTTGTGTGTGAATAATATGACTAATCCACTCATCTCCTACTACCGCCAGTCTGAAGATAACCTCTAAACTAAGAGACCACAGACTAAAACCTCTTACTTTTCCTTCCAAGCAGTTGCATTTTCTGTTACCTCAGTTCACTTGCTGGTCACCCATCTTAGAGTGTTTGTGTGTGTGTGTGTATGACCATGCTTGTGTGTTTTAGTGATGGATCGAATGCAGGAATGCAATACTGGATGGCGGAAGGGGAGAGGTCATCACGGCAAGGTATATAAGATCATTTGGTCCTCCTCAGCTTTCCTTTGTACTGTTCCTCCATCCCTCTCCATCTACCTCCACATCAAGTTTTGGACCAAGAATTAAGATGGTTGCCACTGTGTTGTCTAGCATGCCAGCGTATCTGCCTGCCTCTGGTGATATTAACCACAGTGTAATGTATTGTATCCGTTGTTTACCCCAGGAATGATGATTCCCGTGATGAAGCGTAGCTGTGAATTTGTCTTGTGGATGTCTTGTCCCTGTTTTTGTGTTTGCGGGGTCAGGTTTTTGCTGATCAGTCTTAACGTGGAACCCCGGACAGCCGGTGTTTTTTAGACTGGAAAATGGAAGTCAGCCTGGTTTGTTTGTTTCTTTTTCCTGTTTTTGTTAAGACTGTTTTACAAGAGTGTGTGTGTGTGCTGCTCTCCCTCCATCTTCAGGTTTGTGGGGCGCTTCAAATCCCGCAAGGAACGGGAGGCTGAGCTCGGTGCCAAAGCTAAAGAGTTTACCAACGTTTACATCAAGAACTTTGGGGACGATATGGATGACGATCGGCTGAAGGAGATTTTTGACAAATACGGTAAATTTAAATTTGTTTGTTATCCCAGCGGTCCTGCTACTTTTAGATCGCTCCATTAAAAATTTGGTTCTGACCACTTTCATGTGTAATTTCATTGAGGACCTGTGACTTCCAACAACAGCAAAAATAACCTTCTGCTCCTCATCAACTTTCCTAACGAGGGTCATGACTGGTGACGAGAACCGCTCTGTTCTGGGTTCTGTTGTAAGGTTTTGAGGCAGCTGGGACAAAAAGACCTGAACTGTGGCTCATTGTGTCAGGGCTTTGCTCACTGCTCTGCACTCTATTCGCCAGGCCTGGCCCTCTGTCACTTTGACCTCTTCCCCAAAAGGAAAGCCGAGTTGGAGGGTCACTGTTTTGACATCAAAGATCTGTCGCACATTTCTCATGCACAAGTCCATGTGGTCAGAACCAAACTACCAGGGAGAGAGAGACATTTATTGCATGTGCACTAAAAGCAGTTTGTCTATTTTCCCTTTAATGGATGGCGCTCCAAATCTTTGCGGTTACACCTTTTCTGTGCTTCATCAGTATCCTCGTGCATCCAAGCTCTTTCATTTTGTGTGCTCTTTTTTTGGCCTGTGCAGGTAAAACACTCAGTGTGAAGGTGATGACAGACCCCAGCGGCAAATCCAGAGGGTTTGGATTTGTTAGTTATGAAAAACACGAGGACGCCAACAAGGTACTTTGGGCTTTTGGAAATGTGTGAGGTGTAAGTTTATCTGTTTTCTCTGATGAATATGGCTTCGAATTGAAAGGCTGTAGAGGAGATGAATGGCACCGAGCTCAACGGAAAGACTGTGTTTGTGGGCCGGGCTCAGAAGAAAATGGAGAGACAGGCGGAGCTGAAGAGGAAGTTTGAGCAGCTGAAACAAGAACGCATCAGTCGCTATCAGGTCTGTAGAAACTGGGTCCTCTAACAAATTAGTCCAAGTAATTCTATATTTTAAATAAAGCTGCTGTTTGTGACTAAAGCGTATCATTTGTTTCAGGGAGTTAATCTTTACATTAAGAACTTGGATGACACAATAGATGATGAGAAACTGCGCAAGGAGTTCTCTCCATTTGGCTCAATTACAAGTGCTAAGGTAAAAGGAATCAGGCTGATGGCTCAATGCACTATGAATAAATAAGAGACATCAACACTTGAATGTTTTAAGTTACCAAAGCAGTCTGTATTTTAGGTGATGCTAGAGGAGGGCCGCTCCAAGGGCTTTGGCTTCGTCTGCTTCTCCTCCCCTGAAGAGGCTACCAAGGCTGTGACTGAAATGAACGGACGTATTGTTGGCTCTAAACCTCTCTACGTGGCTCTCGCTCAGCGCAAAGAGGAACGCAAAGCCCACCTCACCAACCAGTACATGCAGCGTATAGCTGGCATGAGGGCGATGCCGGCTAATGCCATCATTAATCAGTTCCAGCCCACCAGTGGCTACTTCATGCCAGCTGTGCCGCAGGTGCGAGAATCACATTCAGGCTTGATGAGCATTCTAAAAAGGCTCTAATGAATATTTTAAATCAAACACAGATTGCATCACTATGTTTCATATGAAAGTTGTACTGCTCTTCCATGTGCATACATGGAAAGAGGTGCAGGGAGAGCAGCAGCAACACCTCAAAGCAGAGCAGACATTAATGGCATGGAGGTGGGTTTCAAAGTGGATTGCAGAGCCAATCCTTATAAATAGCTGATTTCTAAAGATTGGCTTCATGGCCTATCTGAACTCAGGCTGGGCTCAACATAGACTGTCAGAGGAACAATCTGGTGAATTTAATGAAGCATTTAGCATGTAGCCATTAGCATTTAGCCGGTAGAGACCAAAAAACGGCAAATATTAACACATTAGAAGTGTATTAACACTTTAAAAGCATTAATATTTCATGGTTAAAAACAATAAGCAATGTTTTGCTACTGCGTTTTCACTCATTAGCTTGAGAGGGTTAATAAGTCAGGATTGTGCTGTCAGAATAGTTTCGAATGACTCCAGAGGCCTAGGATGCAGTTTTTCAGAATTTTAGTAAAGACGGAAAAACGATTACATGAAATAAAATTTGTTCCATTAGAAGTTTCAGTATGAATTTATTTAGATGATACATTTTACTTTCTTCTGCCCTTTAGGCCCAGAATAGGACTACGTACTATGCACCCAATCAGCTGGCACAAATGCGACCAAATCCCCGATGGCAGCAACAAGGTGGACGAGGTCAAGGTGCGCATGATGATGCTGCATGTGTCTGTGATACTGAAAAGATTTTTTTTCACTCACACTATTTTCATCTGTCCTTTCATCACTCCCAGGTGGTTTCCAAGCAATGCCCAGCTCTCTGCGTCAACCAGGACCCCGTGCCAACCTGAGACACATGAGTCCCGGCGGCACACAAGGCCCACGAGGTGCATTCACAAAAACACGTAACATCATCAGTTCATTGACTTTGAATTTGGAATTTATTGATGTTGCATAAAGATGTTTTTCATGTTAATGAAACATTAAGTTCTGCCTCCTTTTCTCTCTTCGCTGCCAGCTGCCGGTCAGTCCATGGGTCCTCGTTCTTCAGTCGGAGTCCCTGGACCCCGGGCCATGCCTCCTTACAAATATGCCACAGGTGTTCGTAACCCCAACCCCCAGGTGGTGCAGCCTATTGCCTTGCAGCAGGTATCACATCATCTTTTCCCATAGATTCTCACAGATTTTGACACATTTTTCCTCATTATGTCCTAACTGTCACTTCCAGACTCAGCCAGCGGTGCATGTTCAGGGCCAGGAGCCTCTCACAGCGTCCATGCTGGCTGCTGCACCCCCCCAGGAGCAGAAACAGATGCTGGGTAAGACTCCCATTTATCAACTAATGCTGTTCAGTTTTATTTGGCTAATTTATACTCGCTCACTTTTTCCCACCAAACAGGGGAGCGTCTGTTCCCACTGATTCAGGCCATGCATGCCAACCTGGCAGGAAAAATCACCGGCATGTTGCTGGAGATCGACAACTCTGAGCTACTCCACATGCTGGAGTCCCACGAATCTCTGCGTTCAAAGGTACTACACTACCTCAGACATGCTGAAAAGTCTGTTATCGACATTCTAAACAGTGTCATTCTTCATGTTTGTCGTCACGTTTGCACAGGTAGAGGAAGCTGTGGCAGTGCTACAGGCTCACCAGGCGAAGAAAGACGCCACCCAGAAAGTGGGCGGCATTGCTCCTACTGCTGCTGCCGCCACATCCTGAAGACTCTGTGCTGCTGTAACTTGGTATGGAAATACACGTTTAGACAAGCTGTCCAATCAGGTTGTTTAGGTCATACAGAATAAAACGGTTTGTGGCAATAATCAAAGAAATGTTGTTGTTTCAGGGCAAAGAAAATGAGCAGAGATGGGAAGAGACACACAAAGCCCAGAGTCTTCTGAACAATCACACAAAAACAAAAACTGAGAAAAAAAAAAAGGAAAATCTAACTTTAAATACACACTTTGAAAAAAATATTACATAATGCATAATTTTGTAGTTCTGTAATACTTTTAAGCTGCATACCACATGCAGCGATGCAAAGGAATCTTGAACGAAGGCCCTTTATTTTGTGGCAAAGGAGAGAAACCCTTTTCTTGTTCTTTGTCTTTGCTTGAAAGCTTTATGTTTGATGTGAAATGACTCCTCCATCCTAACATGTTATCAACGGGTGCGTGGTAATTTCAATAAAGGGATGATATATCAAGATAACTTGTCTTTTCTTATTTTAATTGTTACAAGTATCCTTTTTTAATCTGGTTGAAGGATAAACAGTTTGGTCTAGTAAAAGTATTTCGACAATAATACCCGGTAGATTTAACAGGATGAACTGCGAAGTGCTCAGAGCCACAGTGGCTGCTCAGATTCAGACAAATGCCGCAAATCCGATCAGACGGAGCTTCACAGTGGGTAATGACCCAAAAGCAACCCAAGAGATTCATGAGGCAAAGTGAGATATTCTTCAATGGCCAAGTCAGTCATCTGAGCTCAACCCAAGAGAGCAGCTTTTCAGTCACTGAATACAAAAATGAAGGCAGAGACCCAAAAACACAGAGACCCACAAACAAGCAGCACTAAAGGCCTGATGGCACATCTCAAGGAAGGAAAGTGTTTGGTGATGTCCGTGGGATTTTCATCCAAGTATTAAAAACAATCATTTAGGTTCATTTGTCCAGTTACTTTTGAGCCTTGGAACATGGGGGACTGTAATTCCTAAAAAGGTTAATGCAATACTTTTATTAAACCCTCTGAATTAAAGCTGCAAGTCTGCACTTCAGTCATGTGTTGACTGTTTGATTTAAAATCCAGAAACGTAAGTGTAAGTGTGTGTCTGACAAACACTTGGCCATCCAGTAGCATGCCAGCTACAACCGAAACATCCTAATGTCTGCATAAGTAATAAAAACATACTTATAAGTTGTGTTTGGCTAACGTCGTATTATTTAAAGTGTTTCCTTTTTGCACCAAATCCAAAAAACACTGGAAAATTTTCCCTATATTCCAAACTATCCAATGGGGATGCTGTGAAAGTGCCTTTGCACAGAAACATCGTGGTAAAGGTCATCTTTGATATTACCCCTGTTTTTTCAAACAATTTTTAGGTTGTCCTATTAACAGGTTTGCAGAATTGGGAAGTCTGTAATTGTTTTCT
>VUQK01001665.1:23942-47090 GCA_015106715.1 Bujurquina vittata
CTGGTGAAACATCTGTACTGCTGTGGTGCAGGGAGGTGGGAATTTTGTAGATCTACTGCCCTCAGCTGTGGCCATGAGATGAGATTCATGGATGCAGTGAAGGACATGCAGAGGGGTTGGTGCGACAGAGGAGGATGCTGGGACAGGGTAAGATGGAGGCAGATGATCCGCTGTGGCGACCCCTAAAGGGAGCAGCCGAAATGTTTCCCTACAAGTGGGCTGATCCAGTCGCCGCTGCGGTGATACACAGCTGGTGACGGTAGTGTGAGTTCTGCTTTACAGGTGAGCAGGAGGTCCACTTAAATCAGAACCTGCAGAACTGGCTTAAATGTGGCTACACTGAATTGACCAAGCCTTCAGAGGAGAACAAGGACCACCTTTGCCAGCAGCAGTATCAGAGGGTGGAGTTGAAGTCCGTACTCAGAGCTCTGGTATTTATTCTAATAAATTAGGGAGATCTGGATGGACTTAATAATGCGCATTTTAATGTGTGTTAACGGCCGCGTTGTTTTTACCTTGATGTCATCGTCTCCGTCTGCTCTGCCAATGTCCTCCTTCTCCTTTTCCTCGTGCATTTTCTCTAAAAAACAAAATAATGACGTGTCAAAAACGGAAGGTGGAGACTGAATTTACTCTGAAATCTGAACTTCAAATTGTAGGATAGCTTACTGAAAGAAACTCTTAGAGCAGACAGAGAAAGGCTCCCCCTGCTGGTCAAACCGTAGACTCACAGACTCAAACACAACTGAACTGCCGCGCTCACTCTGATTGTCTTCCACTGTTCTATTTTGATTTGATATATATATATATATATTTAAATCTTGTGGTTTGAAAGATGCCTAAAATAAAAGAATTATTATTCTTAAACTTACAATGTGTAAGTTGGCCTCCCAATTCAAGTGCATCGTTATCTACGGTGGCCGCTGTGGGTCAAACACGTGTTAGCCAAGAACGCTCAAAAACGTTCATTTCGACTGTACTCCATAACGGCGCGGCCGGCCAGCGTGTTTCTACTGCTGTTTGTGTAAGAATCACATTTTTGAACGCATTACATTTTAACATATTTGAATATCAACATTTTGCATTTGCGTTCACTCTGCAACACTTTGTGAAAGGAGTCCCACACGAGCCGATGAGCCAGAGAAGCCCGCTCCTATAATTTGTAATGGATGGATTATAAGTTTATGAGAATGCATCAGTTTGTTGACAGATGTAATTATTCACTAATCGATGTACATTTATGAGCACAACATCCTGTTTTCCTATTAAATCATTTCAAAA
Source organism: Bujurquina vittata (assembly GCA_015106715.1). Classification (NCBI taxonomy): domain Eukaryota; kingdom Metazoa; phylum Chordata; class Actinopteri; order Cichliformes; family Cichlidae; genus Bujurquina; species Bujurquina vittata. The sequence goes on from VUQK01001665.1 coordinate 25,224, forward strand.
GAATCACTTTTCAAGATACACCTGCTCTTAGGATTCCCCCAGCTGTCAGATCCCACTCTTACCCCTGTGTAGATACTCAGAAATGTAAGACAGCACACTGATCATGCTGAGCGCACCCTGTTCATATTTCAGCTGTGGTTTGGACAGCAGTGCCTCTGCTGCCTAACTCCGTAAATTCATCCGGTTTTAAAGGCTCTCTGGAGCTTTCTCGGACCAACCTTGAGCGTGTAGTTTGGCGAGCTCTTCGGTCAGAGCATCCTGGTTCTCCTCCAGCTGTCTCTTCTTCTGCTCCATGTTCTGCATGTAGTCGGTCAGAGACTTGATCTTGGCCTGATGCTGCAGGGATCACGAGACGTGAGTGGCAGCCTAACAAAGCTGAGGAAGGCGGCTGGGTGACATTAGGTGACGTTTACCTGGGAGACGAGCAGCTGACAGGACGCCAGCTCCTTCTCGTTGGCCTGGATCTTGCGGTGGGCGTCGGCCTGAGTGCTCTCCAGCTGCTTGCTACGGTTGACCAAAGACTTGACCTCAGACTTCATCTTGCTGATGTAGAGGCGAGCGACGGTGAACTCCTCCTCCACCGCCGAGCCGTTCCCCTTCATCTCTGAGGACTGGGAGGGGAAGGAGGACAGGCCGGGTTAGGTGTGCGGGTCTGTTTTGGGTAAGGTTGAGGTTTAGTAACGTGCACGTGCATCCTCACCACAGTGGTCTTGACATCACTGGTGCCGATGATGGCGCCGATGTCGCTGAGGTCTCTCAGCAGCAGGTTGAGGACCTCAGCGGCTCGCTTCCTCTGCAGGCCGTTGAGCTCCTGCAGCTGACTCAGCTCCCTCTGAAGCACCGACAGCAGCGCCTGGAAACAAAACCCACGTAAGAGCGACTGTCAGGGTGTTTCTGCATCAGTGCGCTTCATCTGTGGGGATTCGGAAAAGTCACGACCCCACCGTCTTGTGCTGCAGCTCCTCGGTCAGCTGCACGTTGGCTCGGTCTCGCTCCTCCACCTCTTGGCTCTTCTGGTCGTAGTTGACAGCCAGCTCCTCCAGGGCCTGAAGCACCTCCTTCACCTCCTCCTTGGCCAGCTCGTTCTCTGTCTGCAGCCGGCACAACTCCTCCTGGATCTTCTCATAGTCGCGTCTGGTTGATGCCAGCAGCTGTAGAGTCAAAAAAAAAAGGGTGTTTGTGGAAATGCGCAGACATACTGCACATTAATTGTCATGAGCTGGGAGAGGGAGACAAACCTCTTCTTGATCCATCATCTGCTCCTTGAGTTTCTCAGCCAGCTGACTGTGTTGGTTAATTTCATCATCCTGTCGGTAGTAATGAAAAATAGAGAGTTTCAGGAGTTGTTTAAAGCCTAATTTGGGCTTTAAATGCTCATATTAAAACGTTTTAAATAATGAGGTCAGCATGTGTACATGGGAGCAGTAGCTGTGGGCTTCAGACTGCTCAAAACGCTGTTTCAGGCAGATTTTCTACTCCTGGGTCTGTCACAGAGCGGTGATATCAACAATATGGCCATTTTCAGGCACAGAAGCTTCACCTATCCGCTGTTCATATCAATAGTTTCAGAGAGGCAGCCAATCAGAAGAGAGATGTTTAAAGGATAGAAAATGAACTGAGGGGCTACAACAAAACCCACAAACGAGGATTATTTTGATGCAAAGCTCCCCTAGTGGAGATGGAGCTTGAAATAAAGGAAATTTGTCCCCTTTAAGGTTTCAAGAGGAGTCAGCTTCGGCCTCCTCCTCTTCCTCACCTTGTCATCCAGCTGTTTGTACAGGTTCCTGACGTCCTCCTCGTACTTCCCCCTCTCGTCGCTGGAGACAGAGACGCCTCCTACAGCCGGCAGCAGGTTGTCGATGATGGGAGTGTTGTCATACGGCTCGGCGCTCTTCTGCTCTTTAGAGCTCTGCTGCTCGTCCTCGGGAACGTTCTCCCCTGTGAGAAAAGCTCCCGTTAGATATTCGACTCATTTACCCATCGTCATGCATGCACATGTTAGTGTGACAACTCTTTAAATGCTTTGATTGTGGCATTTGTTACGTCACGTCTCTGCATCATTTTATATTGTCTTAATTTTGTAGGAAGTTCTTACTCCATTAAACGCTGCGCCAGCAGCCATGTTTAAACTGTTGAATGAAAAAAAGCCAGCAGTGCTATGACGCCTCAGTTCATGCACTTTGTGTTTGAAGCCAAGCTGAGAAACAGAAATATACTAGAAGGTATGGATGCCCAAAAGCATCTTTTGGCCTTACCTGGACCTGCGTGCAAAAGTCAATGACATCTATCAGTCTGGAAAAGGTTACAGAGACATTTCTAAGGCTTTGGGACTCCAGTGAACCACAGCGAGAGCCGTTATCCACACATGGAGAAAACTTGGAACAGTGGTGAACCTTCCCAGGAGCGGCCGGCCTAACGAAACAATTCCAAGAGCTCATCAGCGACTCATCCAGGAGGTCACAGAAGAACCCAGAACAACATCTAAAGAACTGCAGGCCTCACTTAGGGCCAGAGTTCATGATTCAACCGTAACAAAGAGACTGGACAAAAATGGCCTCCACGGGAGAGCTCAAGGAGAAAACCACTGCTGACCAAAGAGAACACAAAGGCTCGTCTCACATTGCTAAAAACATCTTGATGATCCCCAAGAAAATATTCTGTGGACTGACGAGACAAAAGCTGAACTTTTTGGAAGGTTTGAGTCTCGTTACATCTGCATAAACTAACGCAGCTTTTAATAAAAAGAGCATCAGACCAACAAACATGGAGGTGTGATGGTCTGGGGCTGCTTTGCTGCTCCAGGACGACTCGCTGTAACTGATGGAACCGTGAATTCTGCTCTCTACCAGAAAATCCTGAAGGAGGAAGTACAGCCATCAGTTCATATCCTGAAGCTCAAGAGCACTCAGGTTATGCAGCAGGACAAAGATCAGAAACACACCAGTTGGTCAGTTGAGATGCTTTGACCTTAAAGAGCAGGACAAAATTCCTCCACAGTGATGTGAAACGCGCACAGTTGACCGTTATCACAAACACTTGATTGCAATTCTTGCTGCAAAGGGTGACACAAGCAGTATTAGGTTTAGGAGGTGATTAGGCTCTCACACAGGACCAGGTAGGTTTGCAGAACCTTTTGACCGCAGTACATGAAATCATTTAAAAACTGCATTGTATATTTACTCTAATTATCTGTGTCTAGTATCAAATTTGTTTGATGATCCAAAACGTGCAAGTGTGACAAATATTAAAAAAAAACCTAAAAATCAGGAAGGGGGCTAATACTTTTTTACAGCACTGTACACTCTACGCTCATGTGTCCTGCAGTCAGGTGTGTGTTAACATAATGCAACAATGTCCGAGCAAAGTCAGCCCAACCTCGGTGCAGTGCTGAGAGAAACTGCAAAAACCCGAGAGCTCCATCTCAGACTCTACAGGTCTCAGTTAGCATGTTAGATGTTAAAGTTCATGTCAGCACAATTTGAAAAGGAACAAGTATGACGTGTTTGGGAGGAGAAAGCCTCTTCTCTCTTAAAAAAATATGGCAGCACAGCTTAGGATTGCAAAGCTGCATCTGAACAAAGCACAAGACTCCTGGATCAATGTTCTTTGGACAGACGAGACCAAAGTGGAGACGTTTGGACATAATGCACAAAACCAAACACAGCTTCTCAGCACAAACGCCTCATACCAACTCTCAGCACGGGTCCAGCATGAGCCCTCTGTGTATCGAAGTGTTCCAGAGTCAGATGTCACCACTTGGTAATGTGGCAAACTTAATCATGGCCAAATACAAAAGCGTGTACGGTGGTAAATCACAACAGCAGCCTTTTAACGCCAAAGGAGCAAAGATAACTCCAGCATACTGTAATTTATCAAAGCAAACTAGGTAATTTATCAGCTTAGTTTAGTGTCAGATAATTAAAATGCATGATTTATTTCCTGGCTCAAAACGGGGCTTTGGCAGCAGGCTGCATGTGTAAGCATGACGGATCCACATGCAGCGAAAGCAGCAACTACGGATTACCTTAATTAACAGTTTCTGTTATTTCTGTCCATTTGTTAAACAAAAATATATTTCACGGTCGGGTAAATGAAGCCACAATTTATTACTTTGTTTTACAATTCTGCTGATTTTCTTTCATGCAATGAGGAAAACTGCATCAGCTGTGCTGCACACATGCATTAGAGCAAAAATGATAATCATCCTGACTTCACCAGTGCTTCTGTAATTATTGATTTTCTGACTGTGATGAAAGGCAGCAGCTAATGAGGAGATAGAGGACTGACTACTTCCTTTTAAACGACTTGGCAAAAAGCCAAACCAGAAACACTGTATCAGCACAATGTGTGTGTGAGTGTGCAAGGAGGCTTTTACAGGCTGCAGCTGAGCTTATTTGATTTCAAGGAGGGGGAGTGTTATCGACATCCGCAGGGGAATTAAACATTAAAAAAAAAAAAAGAAGCAACAATGGCCACAGAGGCGGGGGGTGGTGAAGGTAGGGAGGCATTAAAGCAAAGAGAGGACCGAGAGGAGGAGGAGTGGTTACTATGCAACAGAGATGGGGGGGAAAGGGATGCTGTGAAGGAGCTCCTGCAGCCTCAGATGAGAGGGCGGAAGTGTGATGTGGAAACACAAAGGGACAGCTAGTGTTCTTCATGGCAGGTTTACACAGAGTCTACACATGCGGGCATAATGAGGCGTGAGAGTCAGGGCTGAGCAGATCTAACTGGACACGTTATTACAGCTGCAGATTCATATCTTGGGATGCTTCATCTAAAAATAATTATGCGATTAAATCACAGAGCAAAGCCAGAGAGTGGGAGCAGCTCTTCACTTCTCAGACCACCATCCTGTTTTTTTTTTCTTTTATTTCTGCTTGTCAGAGCAGGCCATTTAAATTAGGGCTGTGCATGACTAACAGAAATGCTAATTACTCACAGCTCTCCCTCTGTGTGTGTGCGCGCGTGTGTGCACGTGTTTGCACAGAAGCAAAAAGCATCCAACAAGCCACAGAAATCACAAACTGAGAAGGAAAAAAGTGACATAAGAACAAAGTAGCAGCTACTATTATTCCCCGCTCACTCTGCATTCAATCATTAGTTATTAATCTCTGGCTCTCTTCCACAGCTTGTCTTTTATCCTCTCTCTCTCCTCACCCCCAGACCCCTCCCTGAGCCTGGTTGAGGTTTCTTCCTGTTAAAAGGGAGTTTTTCCTTCCCACTGTCGCCAAGTGTATGCTCACAGGGGGTAGGTGGGGTTTTCTCTCTATTATAGAGCACTTTGAGGTGACTGTTGTTGTGATTTAGTGCTATACTGTAAATAGAAACCAGAGGCAACATGGTGGTACAGTGCTTAGAACTGTTGCCTCATAGCAAGAAGGCCCTTGGGTTTTGTGTGGAGATTGCATGTTCTCCCCGTGTCTGCGTGGGTTTCCTCCCACAGTCCAAAGACATGCACTTAGTGACGTTAGGTTAACTGGCGATTCTAAATTGTCCATAGGTGTGAATGTATGGCCTGCAACAGACTGGTGACCTGTACATGGTGTACCCTGCCTCTCACTCCAGCCCCCCATTGGGTGTTAATGTCAAGAGCATGAAAAAAGAAGACTTTTCTCCTGCCTAGCATAAGTCATCCAGGGAACGTAGCCTTGCTGGATCACCGTTTCGATCATGCTCTGTGGTTTGGGGGGGGCATCCAATCTTGGTGAGGATCTGGAACAGTCAACAAGGTCTAACGCTTTTGTCAGGTCTATGGAGGCGAGACAGAGGGGCTTCTGTTCTCTGAGCTTCCCCTGGAGTCGTCAAAGGGAGGACATGCTCAGAAAACCTCCAAAAGGGAGGCGATCCAGGAGGGATCCTGATCAGATGTCTGTCCACAACCTGTTCACGATCATTGGTGAGGGCTTGAACGGGAATCTTCTGGCAAATCAAACGCTTCACCTTGAGGCTCAGCTCTCTCTTCATAATGACAGTCCAGTACAAGTCCACCGCTCCTCCCACCCTCCACCTTCCCATCACTGATTCACTTAAGTAACATTTGACGGGTTAGGGTTGAATCTGAAGGGCAAAGATGCATAAATTTGGGGGGAAATGTGACAGACAGAGCTCAGTGAATGGACTGATGGTCACTGGATTTCAAATTAATCTATGTGTGTGAATGTTTGTTGATGAGACAAAACTAGACGAGAAGGTTAATGGATGTTTTGTCAGTCATCCAAAATGCACGACATGTCTGCCTATTGTGCTTGTAACCTGTCAGTCAGAAGCTAAAACCTGTCAGTAATGCTGCTGCAGCCCATCTATTTTGGTCAGGGCCACCTCCTCCATTACTTTAATCCGGGGGGGGGTCAAACTCAGTCACAGGACGGGCCAAAATTGTTGCGGGCCGAACAGGATTAAAAATAATCATTTTAATCAGCAATATGAATTTGAATGGCCAGAATACAGCGACTTTCCCCCCAACATGTTAAATAGCAACACTGAAAAGGGGTTAGGTCTTGGCCTGCATGGCAGCTGTTGCAGTGCATTGTGGGATTTGGAGTATAAGTGGTAAGAGCACTATTTACCCGCTGACCATTAATAATAACTATATGAAATCATATGAAGTCTGACACGAAGGGGCTCGGTGGACGCAAACCAAGAAAATATCTATGGACTTATTTTCAATATAACACATTTGAAGGGAAAACTGAAGGCGTTGTCCAGGGAGACGACGGCAACTGTGCATTAAAACTTGGTGGAAAAAAACACCACAAATCTTGCACCTGAAGGCTCACCACCCAGAAACCAAAGATAGCCTGGTGTTGTGTGGCGTCTGTTTTTGTATATGCAACTTAATTGTCCTGCAGACAAGGTCAAGTTAAGCATGTGACCTCCTCGCTCTTAATCAGGACATTGGATGTGTAACTCTGCAATAAATCCCACCATGCAGCAGCTGTGCAAACAGAAGGAACGTTCTCTTAATTTGTGACCCCTTTCAGACCACTCCATCTCACCGTTCCTCCAGCGGTTGAGCTCGGCCTCCAGCCTCTGGACGATGCTCTTCAGGCTCTTGTTCTTCTCCTTCTCCTTCTCGTATTTCTTCTTCCACTCCTCGGCCGTCAGCTCCAGGTTCACGGACACCGTGTTCTTGATGGTCTTCGCCCTGAACGGACACAGATGGTAAGTGAGTTAGCTTTTTTTTTCTCATTAATGTCGTTGTGCCAGATCATTAGAAGACTTTATTGGCAGCTTGTTCCGGCACCTTCAGCTAATCGGTAATTAAATCTGACAGGAACGTTCTAACATAATAATTTCTCATGTGCTGCAGTCTGATGTTGCTTCCAGCTGGCGTCATGGAGATACTGAGTGTCCTCACGGTCCCACCTACACTCTCCACACACATCCTGTTTTCCTGCATTCATGCACTCAGATATCAGTAAAGGTGCAGAGGATGTGCCTATCTTAAGGATCTAGCTAGCATTACAGAAGGAGAGTAAGTATTACCTTTTTTTTAGGCAGCATAGGAGATTTATTAATCAAGTTATTTAGTGTCCAGTTTACAGAAACGGATCGGGGTTGAAGTGAGATTTAGCAGGTGGGGGAAACTTTCAAGCTGGAAGGAAGGAAACAGTAACTCAAATAACCACCTGTTTCAGCCAACATATGCAGAAGAGCATCTCTGAAAGCAGAGCAGCAGAAGACCACACCAGCCCCTCCTATCAGCTAAGAACAGCTCACCAAAATCAGACAGCAGAAGATTGGAAAAATGTCGCCCAGTCTGATGAGTCTCGATTTCTGCTGTGACATTTGGATGGCAGGGTTGGTAAACAACAGGAACGCACCGATCTCCCGTTCCTTCTGCTGGAACATCTTTGGCATATGTTGGAATGGGAGGTTCTCACAATGGGCGTGCAGTGGACAAATCTGCAGCAACTGTGTGATGCTGTCATGTCAACAAAAATCTCTGAGAAATGTTTCCAGCAACCTGCTGAATCTGTGCATCGTGGTTCCCCCACTCCACAAATCTCAAGTTAATCCCCGATTCGGACGTAAAAAAACAATCATTTTTAGGTCTGTTTTACTCTTTAATTGTTATTTTAGTTCTCTTTAAAATCATCAGTACAAAATAAATACAAATAAAAAGCCACAAATACAGAAATTTGTCAATGTGAGCACACAGGTTTGCAGCACTCAGCACAATCAGATGAACAAAGCATCAAACAAGCTTTTGCTAGAAACAATTTATATAGTTTCCACTTTTTGCTGCAAATAGAATTCATGTTTTTACTGTTTTAGTGAAACTAAAGCAACAAATTCTATCATAACAGCTGTTTTTGCCTTATTTTTTAACTTTTTGCTTTTCACACGCTCTACGTGTGAGTCTGACACACTGTTTTCTCCCAGAAGACCTCCACCCCTGTAGACCTCCACCCCTCATCATGGAAATCTCAGGTTTAATTGAGTTTCCTCTTAGCAGAGGGCTGCAGTGATCAGCCTCTCTGCCACTGCTCAGTCTGAACTTGTTGATCGAGTCTCAGTGGACTTGAGCTGGATTATTACATCATAAATTATTACAATCTTTTCAGACCTCTAAGTACGCTTTTATGAAACTGCATCATCTAGAGGAATGACTGAAGCAGCGTCACTTTTTACAGGACGTTAAAAACAAGACGGCACCAGTGTAGGAGTCTATAAATATAAATAAAGCCAGTGCACAGCGGGAGACTCGCAGCCATCTGTTTGCACCAAATGAGTCACTGTGCACCTTTACAGCCAAACTGCATGTGCTGATACTCTCACACAAACACAAACAGCCACTCTGTGTTCAAACTGACTTCAGACAAGAATCAGATTCTTTAATGTCTGACTTACCTTACTTTGTTTACATTTAGGGGGTTTGTAATGATTAAAATTGTCCCTTTGCAGAGAGTAAAAGGTTCCTCTAGTGGCTGCTTGAGGCTCCAAAGAATATTAAATGCTAATGTCTGGATTCCACAGAGGCCCAGTTCATTGGAGTTGAGGCGTAGCAGAGCTTTAAGCCTTATTCAAACGTAAAGGCATTAATTATAAGAACATTTTCCGCACATGTAGAGGTCAAAATCATTATTTATACCAGGATGTAACCATATTTACTTCTGTAAAATTGTACATTTTAACGCAGGGACAATTTTGGAGTTTCGAGTGTACGTTAGAGGTTGTGGTTTACACTTGTTGTGAGTATACACTTCTTCAGATGAAGATTTGAATGTTGGTGCTGCAGGTGAAGGACATTTTAGCTACTTAATTTATTTAAAGCATGAAGGATAGCTGGTTGATCTTTATTTTTGTTTTGTTTTATTTTTAAGTTTGCGGGTTAATTCTTTAACTGAGCAGCTGACATCTGAGCAAACTCCTGGTGTCATGACTAAAGAAGTGTTTATCTACTAATGTCCTGAGATACAGGTATCAGATGAGAGCATCACTTCTCTGTTTTGGCACTGAGTACATGAGAGGGGTACCTCTGTCCAAACATGAGCGTAGACTTGGTCTCGGCCTCGTTGTAGATGGACGGCGAGCAGCAGATGATGATGGTGGTGCGGCAGTTTCCTCCCAAAGAGTCCTGAAGGATCCGAGTCATCTTACTGTCTCGGTACGGCACGTGGGTTTTCTGAAAGCACAAAGATGCCATGAGCTCATCAACTGAAGTGAGGTGTTTTTCTATTTGATACGTTTAACAGAATCAGGCCGGACTTACGGTGCCTTCAGCCAGAGCTGAGATGACATTTCCGAGCGCCGAGAGAGATTTGTTGATGTTCTTCGCCTCGTCCAGCACCGCTCCCTCAGCTCCCGTCTTGCTCACCTATCCGAACAACCCAATGCCCGGATTATCCATCAGCTTTACAGATTTAGGCAAACACTACTTCACTAACACTAGCGTGTTTCTAAACTCGCTCGAACCAACCTTCTCGCTCCCAGCCAGGTCGACCAGATAGAGCTTCCCGGACAGCTTCTTCTCCGTCTCGATGTTTTCCTGCTTGATGTTGATGAGGAAGATGCTGTGGCTGCGAGAGCTGTGCTCGTTCATGTCTACAAAATTAACAAAAACGAATTACGATTGCGGAAAAGGAACCAGAAAAGCATAATTTACAGTTCTACTGTAGCACATTTCAAAAATAGTACCGGGCTTTTTAAATCTTTTTTTTAAGATAATTGTATAAAATAATAACAGGAACACTTTAAAGCAATGCTAAGACTGCTAACATGTAAAATACATACTAGTCACTGCCACGTGCCGATTGGCTTTGCCCTCATCGATGACATCCATCACCTCCTCCGGACTGGACACAAAACGCTCAGTACAGCCCTGAAAATTTGGATGCTTAGCTGGAATTATGATCAGCAGCCAGGATAAGGATGAGCCCAAAACATAAAACCAAAAAGCTCTTGCAGTAAACACGCCACAAGTGTATTTCACTGAAATGGTAATCAGTCCTGAATCATTCGACCACACTGAAATTAAACATTTGCTGTGCTGAGAGAAAACCTGAGAGTACAGCTGTGGTATATGGAGAGATTAAATATATAAACCTCTTTGTACTAGTCCTCAACAAATGAAAACCTAAACCTGCAGGATCATCACGAAGGAAACGGATGACTGCGTCAAAGCTGTCGTTCAGCTTACCAACCTTGACATAGGGCACTCTGTTTTTGTCTTCATGGACGGCGAGGTTCGTCTTCGACACTTCACACAGAACAAAGATCAGCCAGATCAAATCATGAGGATTTTAAAAGTGCCAAATACTTGAGGTAAACAGCCTCTCTTACCGTCCAGAAGGTCTCTGATCTTGTCCAAGTAGATCTCAAAGTAAGACACCTGCCCACAGAAACCTCTGTCATTAACTTGCACTCATTTTGTCCCAAACATGAATGCATCTTTATCAATTCGTCAGATTTAAGGCAATATAAAATCAATACTTTTGCAATTTAAACACATTAAATGTCATATTTCCCTTTCCTTGCCTTTCCTTTCAGAGTTTGTTAGCAAAGCTCTACAGTGCAGAGAGGCTGCAGGCAATGCTGGCAGTGACTCACACATGGCCTTTAATTCATTTCTTTCAGGAGATAAACTGCAAACAACTTCCATTCTCACCTTGATGTGGAACTCCAGGTTCTCGTCCATGGAGTAGATGTGGTCGAAGATGTCGTGGGCGATGCGAGGGATGATTCCCATCAGCTGGGGGTCGTGCAGTTTGCCCTGAACACGACAACAGGCACGGATATTACACTTGACAGCCACTGTTTTTACTCATACTATTATTATTATTATTTATGCATTGTGATACATTACAGTGATCATATACCCCCACCACAACCACCCCTTTTATTTTATTATCTCAGTAATGTAGTTCTTGAATGTTATGAGTGCCATCAGGAGCCAGCATTGCAGTGGGCGGGATGGGGGTATAGGTCAGGCCAGAGCTTCCTTAGAAGATCACAAACCAATGGAAACATGAAGTGGAAGGCTCCTGAGATAAACTTTTCTCAACTTTGAGGCGAGCGATTGAAGCAACTACCCAGAGTGCAGGAAACCAGTGATTCCCATATGAGAGGGTAGTAAAACGTATTAGAAGGTGACCTAGCCACAAGAGTTAGAATACGATGCACGATAAAACCACATATGCGGGTCTCAAAAACTAAAACAAATATTAATCACAGGAAATAACCACAGAGAAATTTTAAATTAAAAATAACCACCACAGCAACAAACAAAAACAAAAATTAAAGCCACAGGCGGCGATAATAAACCCTCACTGCCTGTGAGCCCCCGTGATCCCCCCGCGAGCTGCTGCTTTCTGCCGAATGTCATCCCCGCTGGCCAAAGGTGTAAATCATGGAAATGGTGTTGTAGGTGTCATTGTGGCGTAATCTTGCAATATCAGATCCATAAAACCCAAAAGCCATCATCACAAGGGACGTGTGGCAAATTTGAATAGTTTCTGAGCTTTTAGAAGCACTTCGTCTTTCGCGGCTAATCAGCATGCCAGAAGGGGCCACCGCTGAATGAGAAATCACAAGTGTTACCATGAAGCTTCCTCAGCATCTGAAGTTTATACAGACCTCTTTTAAGGTGGAGGCAGTGAACCTCAAATCAGCGGTATATTAATGTAATACATGACATTTTGTGTGGCCAACAGGTGGCACTGAGCATATGCATATCAGTGTGTTCAGGGTGGAGCGCTCGTCAAAGCAGTGATGTTTGGTGCAGATTGGACAATTAGTCTTTGGTTTAGAACAAGTTCCTGTTTCCACTAGGTGGCGCTGCAACTTTCATTCAATAATGTCATGTGGATGTGTTCAGGGGTGGGTCTTTATCACACTCGTGAAGTTTGAGGGCAAAGGGAGAAAGTATATGTTAATAAGAGACAATTTCACTGTCATGGCGACGGATCGACGCTCGCAATGGCAGCAGGGCCACGCCCTTCTGGAACCCCCCCGGTGCTGATGCCAGTTTGAACCCAAGTTTGCCAAAGTTTCCAGTTAAATAGCTGCCCCATGTGAAAAATTGCAATAGATGTATTGCCTACCAATAGGAATGAAATAGGGCCTTTCGGGCAACGTCTTTCAGATTACTGTATTTTTTTTCTCGAGGTTTGTTGTTCAGGGTGAGGTGAAGAATGCTTGTACCATATTGCATGCATTTATGAGAAAACTAAAGGGTCCCTTTTTTACTGCTGAAATGTGAAGTTTTTCCCCCATTGAAAAACCATTTTTGTAATCATAAGGGCAACAGCGTGCAAAATTCGACATGGGTGTCATTAACTTTTTGGATCAGTATAAGGTTAGGAATGGTGAAACCAAATTTCATACCTGGGCATTGAACGGCCCCCGGGCCACATACGGCCCTTTGTTTGACTCTGACTGACCCCTGTAAGGCTAACCCTTTAACGCTGGGCGATCGCTGCTGAAGCGCAGCTTTCCGGGACTTACTAGCCGCAAACAGCTGTTTAGACATAGCATATCGCCGCCAAGTCGGCTGAGCAAAGGAACTTGATCAGTTGGCTTTATACTGTAATTCCGCGACCGTTTGTCATATCAAAAAAATTCAAGCGGTTCCTGAAAACCCAGAAATTGCATTTCACAGCCATATCGGGGTATTATGGCATTTGTTGCCGGAAGTCCATGAACGGCAGCAATTTTGAAGTACGTTGTTGATGAATTCAGGTTCAAAGGGTTAATTGGAGATTACAAAGTAAACATAATTTCTCATTTTACGTTATGAAGGGACTACAGGTGCATTGTTTTTACTTTGAAGTTGCTTGTCTTGTATATAGGCCAGTTAGCTCAGATGGTTAGAGCGTGGTGATAATAACGCCAAGGTTATGGGTTCGAGCCCCATACTGGCTACTCAAGTTTTGTCTGGGTCGCAACTCAAGTGGTGAACACAGACACCAATGTGTGCTCAAAGCTTCCAGGTGAGTGGCAGAAGCAATAGCAAATAGAAGAGGGGGTGGCTGTAGCTACATGCACTTACTGGGGTTAGGTTAATTGGCTAATCTAAATTGCCCATGGGTATGAATGTGAGTGTGGATGGTTGTCTGTCCCTCTGTGTTGGCCCTGCGACAGACTGGTGACCTGTCCAGGGTGTACCCTGCCTATGTCAGCTGGGATAGGCTCCAGCCCCCCTGTGACCACGAAAAGGAGAAGTGAATGGACATATTATTAGATCTATACAGGTGGTTTCAATATATTTTTTAAAATACCCATTCACTTCTGCTTAGCCTTTTCAGGAGGGGCTGGAGCCTTTCCCAACTGATATATGGCAAGAGGCAGGGGACCACCCTGTTACAAGCATTCGCACCTATGGAGAATTTAGACAATTAACCTAACTCCAGAAAGTGCATGTCTTTGCCTGAGCCAAAGGCGGAATCGAACCCAGACCATCCAGACTGTATTCTAACTGTGAGGCAGTTGTTCTAACCACTACACCACTATTCTGCCCAAATGTTGTATGTATTTATTTTATATTTATTATTGATTATTTTTTTAAATTTATATATATATATATTATATATATATATATATATATGGAGTATGGAGTTGGAGTATGAATGTGTGTGTGAATGTTAGACAATAAAAGCAGTTAGCTTAGATTCATATGGAAGTGCTTCTAAACATGTTGTATGAGTGCTCGGTTAGAGTAGAAAAGCGCTCTATAAGAACTAGCCCTTTTACCATATTCAAAATCCATACATTCCATACCATACATACATGCCATGTGTACAATACACACTATTTTACAAGCAAAACAACCACAGCTGACAAAACATTCTGTACATTAACACATAAAAATAAATTTAAAAAATAAACAAAGTAACTCTTTACTCTTTACATCCTTTACATACCATACGTTTATATATACCATACATTCTCTATATACCGAAAATACATACCATATATACATACTATACATATGATAGAGTCCATACCTACCATACCATACATACCATTGTATTCATAAAAAATTAAAAACAATCACAGCTGACACAAAATTCTGTACATACATATAAAAATAAATTTACAAAAACAATGGAACTCTTTAGCTCACATACCATACATAGCATACATACATACCATCTTTATTTATACAAGAACTTTCAAAAACCGCAGCTGACACAACATTCTGTAAATTAACACAAAAAATAATTTAAAAAATTAACAAAGGAACTTATTACCGTATATACCATACCATACTTTCCATACCATACGTACCATCTTTATTTCTAAAAGCTTTGAAAACACGTATGTATGGTATGTATATATGCTATGTATGGTATTTATGTGTGTGTATGTGTATATACATACACACACACACACCCGGTATGTAGTGTATGTTATTATGTTATATAAGTATATATGGTATTTATGTAAAGTAAATATTTATAAAATATATATAAAAATATCAAAAATAAACAATATATAGCAAATATAAATATATAACTAAGTCTATATATATATATATATATATATATATATATATACACACACACACACACTGCACCACCTGATGAAGCGGTGCCTCCAGAAGAGCTGTAATGCTCTTCTTGGCTCTGCAGTACTGTACATTCATCTCATCGCCATGGCCTTCATCACCATCGATACTGTACAGCTATATAATTCATCATCTTCATCATTCAAGTTGAGTCGGAAAGGTTTATAGGAGTGTGGGAAGGGTTTATAAAGCCTTAAAAAATATATACATAATAATATAACACCGCTATTTCACCTATCGCGGGGTCTTAGGAGCCTAACCCCTGCAAGAGGAGAGGGATCACTGTACTTAGTTTTTCACACACTGCTCTGCACTTTGATGTTTTTTTAAATAAATATGACAGTGAAATACGTCCTGTTGTTGTGCATTGTCTTGTCAGTACCTAATAACGTAATCTTGAATTTTAAAGCAACCTGGGTTCATAAGTGGATTTAAAAGTTCAACTGAATGACGCTGGAGCAGAATTCAGATCAGAGAATTCAAAAGAGGCTTTAGGATTAGACTCCGAGCTGAAGCAATTCACACTCATGATGAATGAAGCAGACCTCCTTTGACCACTTCTACTAATGATGTGTAAATTTCACCCCTAAGCACACGCTGAGTCAGACATTAACCTTCCTGGCATCTGATTCCTCGAATCTTAACCCTCACACGGAGCTGAGCGGTTTTGATTTGGAGTAAGCCTGTTACACAATGGCCTGCTGTGCTCTAATCCTCCAGCTGTTTGAAGGTTCAAAATAGAGCTCACAACACGTCTTTACACAAAAGGCTGACGGTGAAAATATAAGTACCCACAAGTGGACCATATGCTGATACTTTGACGACCGTACTAATCATCTAAATATATAAAAGCAGTAACTTTAAAGAATGAAGCTTCACGAGTGGATATTTTAAAGCTCACACGTGCATGCCCTTTAAGCGCACCCCTGATCTAATTGTGCGTCTCACCTCCATAGTGTGCGTCTTCCCAGATGACGTCTGTCCGTAGGCGAAGATGGTCCCGTTGTAACCGCCGAGCACATCTGGAATCACACAAAGACACAAATGTGGAACACAACAGACAACTCTGCTCCCTGCTCATGAATCTCCTACACAGCGAAAACTGCTTCTCCCACAAGCATTAAACCTTCACGTGTAAACACCAGCGCATCCAGCTACTGCTGCTACCTGCAGAGATTTTCCTACGTTAATTTTTCGCATTTTGTAATCTTCTGTAGGAAAGAGGAGGATGCAGGAGGAGATATAATCGAGGAGGTTCATGGGTGTAGTGAAGGGGGACATGTGAAGAGTTGGTGTGACAGATGGGGATGCTTGGGAAAGGGTGAGATGGAGGCAGATGATCCGCTACGGTGACATCTAAAGGGAGCGGCTGAAGGAAGAAGTATAAAAGGTGTGACATGCAGCTAAAACATGCACACCATGGAGGGAGAAGAACTGCCCTTGAATGCATGTCTAACATACTATATGTGCATGTACATACATAGTAAGATTATAATATAATAATATAACGATACAGTTTTACTTCCTAAAAATTACCATCAGCCCCTAAAAGCCAGCATCACCCATGCTCTAGCAAAAACTAATTTCTATGGCCCTAAACAATAATCAAAGAGATGAAGAGCGGGCTAAGTCCATGTGCAGATGTTTGCCAGATTACGCTTACATAAGAGCTATACTTGATCAGTTCAGCAGGTTTAAACCTTCTTACCTTTAACTATCTGTTTGGCACACTGGTCGTACACTTGCTCCTGTGTCGTGTTGGGAGGCAGCACGCGGTCGAACACGTATGGTTTGCTCTGTTTTCGAAGCCACAAAGACAAAAAAAAAACAGTGACAGTCATCACAGCCGCCCTGAACTAAACAAGCTCCCTCCCAGTCAATCTAACTATTTAAAAAATACACAATAATATTAGAATAGAATGCCTTTATTGTCACTATACAGGATGTACAATGAGATTATTGTATTGATGCACATATTATGTTGTATACCAGAGGGTATTTAAAGAGGGTCCAATTCGGCACTAAAAAGGTGTACCTAATGAAGTGGCTTGTTGACTGTTAGTATTGACACTCTCCTTTGGCTAGTTCCTGTTTTTACTTTGAAGGTCCTGCGTTAGTCTGACTTCCTGCCCGTCTGTTCGGTGTATAAATAGTCTGGTTTTTCCACCATTCTTTGTTGCCATCAGTCTAAATGCTGATGGAGTCATTTTTCTATGACTGTTACAATGAACAGATTTCATAATTAAAGTCATCAAATGTCTTTTTTAAGGCAAAGTTCTCCATTTTATGGACAAAACAGATGCCTGCAGGGTCTTTTTTTTTTATTGGATGCTCCTGGCTTCAAACCATCCTTGGAGGTGCCTCATCAGCAGATGTTTCTGCCGACGTGCACGATTAGTTCTTTTGGATTTTCTCCACTATATACTGATCTTATCTAAAATGCTGTCTCCAACATATTTCGGAGCTTTTAACCTCTTCAGATTTAGATCCTCTCTCTTGCTCTTTGCTGCTTGGAAACAGGTGAAGCGGGGCCAGAAATCTCTGCTGCTTCTACAAAATGCTCCAGTACTTCCCATCCATCATTCATCCACCTCCTGACTCGTGCTCTCAGGGGAAAAGCCTCATTCCTGCTAACAAAAAAACAGCTCTCAGCACTTGGAGGCAGCAGCGGCCGTGGCACCAGCGCTCTGGCTGGCGTAAAGCAGAGAAACCCCTGACACAGACAGTATCGGTGTGCTAACGTTTGTCGGTAACGTGCTTCTGCTCCGCTGATTGATGGCACGAGGCGGTAACGTGCAGTTTGTCCCGACGTAGGAGAAAGTGTTTCTGGGCAGCGGCATGAATAATGCAGCGCTGCTGATGGAGCTGGCACGGCTTCATCTTCACACACATTTACTGTTTGTTTCTCCGTCTGCAGCAGATTTGAATTTGAAAGCTCTTAAAGGCAAACCTGATGTAAAAGAGTTACATGCGTTGCTGTGCAACGAGGCCCACTACGCACAACAAGAGCACTTTTTACTGGTTTTTATGAGAGGTCCCGATGCAAAATAAACTCTTGAATCTCAGAATCCCCACTATTTTAAATGCACACTGTTCAAAACTATTAAGGGAACACTCTATCACAGCACAACCTTAAAATCAGCTAAACCACAGTGTGTCCAGTTAGGAAACCACTGCTCGGGCACACAGAAGTGAAAGAGTGCGGCAGTGCATGCCTCCAACTTCATGCAGCACGCCTGCTGTGGCAGTGGGTCAGTGATCCTCACCTGTATAAGGTTAGGACTTTGAAGAAGGCCCAGTCTATCCAGGCTTACTAGAAGAGTTTAAGCTGCTTCTCTCTGGCTGCCAGCTGCCACTGGTCTTTTAAATAACTGCTCTTAATGTTAATGTTGCTTTCTTGTATATGATGGTTGTGCGAGTCCTTCTGACTGTACAACACATTGCCCCTTGCGGACACTGATCTTTGCCAAGCCCTATGCTGGTGCCGCAGGCCCTGGGCTCGTCCTGGTGCTGACTGTAGTCCAGCTGAGAACCTCTGAGAGGTTGTGTATCAGTGCATTCTGTGATGTCCTGATCACGGTGTGGGAGGAGATCCTCCAGGACGCCCACCGACTCGTTTTTTTTCTACTTCAATTCTTGCTACAAAGTGTCTTTATGGTAAACATGTATTTAAATACTGCTACAATACTCCTGCACACCCCCACAGGCTCACTGCGCATTTGGTATCCCGTGCAGGTGACTTCTCCTTTAAATCACGCACGCACACACACACACACACACACACAGGTAAACAGCATTAGGGTGACAGCAGTGAGTGTGCAGACTTGCCGTTATGACCACGGTGTCGTCCTCCTTGAATTTGGGGATGTATTTGTCTCCTCGGGTGATTTCGGCCTCGTTCAGGGGCCGGAAGCGGCACATCACCCTCACCCCGCACTCCGCCGCGTCCACCATGGCTCCTTGCTGCTGCTGCTGCTGCTGCACCTCCCGCCTCTCCTGGCACTGTTTACACCGCCCCCCTCGGTCCGGTGGTGCCCAAAGGGAGGCTCAGGGACCTCCAGGTGGGGGCCTTGCTGGTTTTCTCTGATTCCCCGCTCCAACTAGGCGAGGATTTTCCCGTTTTTTAAAAAGGAGTCTCACATCAGAGGAATTGTAACAGTGGCAAAGTTCCTCCAGCTTTTTTAGCCGATGCGCAACGCGTCCTTCATCTGCGCCCCCTCCGCTGCGCCATGGCCAAACCCGAGAAACCGCAGCGCTGCGTTCAAGAATGGAGACTCCGGTACGGGCCTCCTCCCTCCGCGGCGGTGGTGCCGATAGCCGCGCGGCTTTTTTTTTTTTTACGCGTTTGTTAGCGGCGGAGGAGGACCGAGCGGGGAGCCGTCCGCTCTGCGGGAAGACAGATTCCGGAGAGAGTGCGCGCACAGCCGCATCGTCCTTTACCGGTGATCAGGGCGCGCTCTCGCTTTATGCCGCGGCGCGTGCCTGCGCCTCTCATCAGTACCACCGCCACTCACATGCACGAGCACTAATATTTTTTCCTATGAAACCACTGAAAACTAATTTATTATATTTTATTATTTTCAACGTCAGTTTGTTCAAGAGCTCATTGTTTTTAAATTATAAAACATAAATGACATTTTTTTTTACAAAAGTAATTAAAGTTGACTTTTTTCCTTTTTTAAAAAAATGTTTTTTGACACTACGGCCAGAATAGTATGATAGGTGAAATAATATAATGGATAAAATACCTTTTTATTTTCATCATTATCTGTGGAAATTTATACATTTAATCAACAACAAAAATCACGAATGAGCGTAAGCTAGCTTTGTGCTTTTAATAATTTATTTTTAAACATTATTAGGTATTAAAAATGAAACACCCAACCATTTGGTACATTTAAAAAACGTTTCATTAAGAGTTTCATTTTAGCTTCTTAGTCTACATATAAGCTAGTTCTAGGTAAATTAACACTAGCAACTATAGCTGCCTAGCTAGCTAAGCTAACTATATACTTTTAATAAATACTTAAATAATTTTTAAGCTAGTATAGATACAGAATAAAGGAAAATCAATTATTTGATCCTCTGATTATAAAAAAATTCCAAGTGAATCATCTAACATTCATGAATGCATAAGCTAGTCCTAAGTAAGCTAACGCTAGTCTTCAATGGAAATTTTAAAAATAAAAATAAAAACAACCCTTTTTATTTTAAATATGAGGGGCTGTTTAATACTATGCACTTCATGAGTAGAATCAATTTGATTGAATTTTGTGTTTTTATTGTATTTATTAACATCGGTCGTAATATGGGGTCAAAGCAGGCAGTCAAATCATGTGGGATCATTTTGACCCCAGAGGAGGTGCAAGGCAATCGGGAGGATATTACAAGTTAGCTATTAACTTTTAATAATTTTTAAATGCGTTTAAAAATGTAAACAAAATAACCAACTATTTGGTCCCCTGATTGCAGAAAGCCACTTTTGATAAAAAAAATTTTTTTGAAAAGTTTTAATTGTCTAGTTTAGCTTTAACAAATGTATAATGTATGATTCTGCTTTTATGCTTGATACACATGTAAAATCTTTGACACACTCTTGTTTTTTTCACCTAAGGAATGTTGCTAAGCTTACCTCCATCGTATCTCATTCAGAACTATATGCATTTATATCGTCACGTTTGGACTGCATTGTTTACCTGTCTTAGCAAACACCTGGAGCGCTTACAGGCGGTTCAGAAATGCTGCTGCTAGGCTTCTGACTAAATCTTCTATATATTCTCACATTCCCCCGCTTTTGAACCATTACACTGGCTCCTTGACAAATTTAAAATACAGTTCAATATCTTAGTCCTTACTTTTAGAGGTCTACACGGGCAAGCCCCAGTTTGTATCAGTGAACTCCTTCATTCATATACCCCTCCTAGACCACTGCGACCATCTGATCAGGGACTACTGGCTGTACATTCAAGACTGAAAACGAAAGGAGACAGAGCTTTTGCCTCAGTGGCTCTTTTAAAAACTCATCTTTTTAGATTAGCATTTGTTTTTATCATTCTCTGTCCTGTTGTGAAGCACTTCTGACACTTGTCTTGAGAGGTGATATATAGTTTTACTTACTTACTAAGCCAATCCTAGGTAAGCTGACAGCCTAACAGGGAAATTAAACTATCTTAGGCAACCATAGCTTCCTAGCTAGCTATTGATAATTATTACCTTAAGCTTACTGTATATTTTTAAGGAATATTTTTAACTCTTTATATTACATACAAAGGTTAACCAAAGCCTTTACTTTTAACCAACTATTTGGTCTTCTAACTGTAAAGTCACTTTAATGAAAACAGAGCTCTGGAGCCACTAATTAGTAACCCAGTAGTAAGATTAAGTTCTACTTACTTAAAAAAATAGAATTATATTCTATATTAATGTATTATTGATGTTAAGGATCATGGACTTGTCCTTTATTCTTTATATTCCTGGATTCAATGTAGTTTACAAGTGTGCTTTCCTGTTTTTCCACTGGAGGTCAGTGTGCAACAAGCTTTAAGTTAGACTCAATTTTACTCCACACTTTCTCAATAAATTCCTCAACATTTAATGACAAACCTGGAAAAACAAGGTAAAAAAAGAGGCACGAAAACACACAACAAACCAGATAATTCAAGTAAGAGTGACCATGTTTTTAATATCTTAAACATCTGTGCAACATTATTCAAAATGTTACATCACTGCATGACCTGTAATGTTTCACAATATTTACAAAAAAATGCTGCGTACATCAAACCATTAAAAAAAAGTCCAAACAATCTCAAAATAATGGACTCTGACAAACTATCACTAGCCCACATTAAAGAAAAAAA
>VUQK01001668.1:5379-16234 GCA_015106715.1 Bujurquina vittata
GGCGTGTGTGTGTGTGTGTGTGTGTGTGTGTGTGTGTGTGTGTGTGTGTGTCTATACACATTGATGAAGCATAACATTACGATCACCTGCTTAATATTGTCTCAGTCCTCCTTTTGCTGCTGAAACAGCCCTGACCCATTGAGACATGGACTCCACTAGACCCCTGAAGATGTGCCGCGCTATCTGGCACCATGACGTTAGCAACCCATCCATTACGTTTTGTAAGTTGCGAGGTTGGGCCTCCATGGATCTGAGGTGTTTGTCCAGCACATCTTGCAGATGCTTGATTGGATTGAGATCTGGGGAATTGGGAGGCCAAGTCAACACCTCAAACTCGTTGTTGTTGTCCTCCTGAACCATTTTCGCTTTGACAGGTGCATTATCTTGCTGAAAGAGGCCACAGCCATCAGGGAATACCATTTCCATGAAAGGGTGTGCATGGTCTGCAGCAATACATAGGTAGGTGGTAGGTGTCAAAGTAATATGAACATGGATGGCAGGACCCAAAGGTTTCCCAACAGAACATTGTCCAAAGCACCACTCTGCCTCCGCCAGCTTGCCTTCTTCCCATAGTGCATCCTGGTGCTAGATGTTCCAGGTAAGCAACACGCAAGCACCTGGCCATACACAAGATGTAAAAGAAAATATTATTCATCAGACTAGGCCACCATTGTTCCGTTGTCCAGTTCTGATGCTCCAATGTTGCTGCTTTTAGCCCTGAACAGGGGTCAGCATGGCCACCCTGACTGGTCTGCAGCCATGCTGCCTCATACTTAACAAACTGTGACACACTGTGTATGCTGGCACTTTTCTGTCAAGACCAACATTAACTTTTTGAGCAATTTAAGCTACAGTAGCTCATCTGTGGGATCGGATCACACGGACTAGCCTTTGTGCCACACCTGCATAAATGAGCCTTGATCTTGACTCTGTTGCTGGATCACCATTGCTCCTTCCATGGACCACTTTTGATTTTGATATTGACCAATGCACACTGAGAACACACCATAAGAGCTGCACTTTTGGTGATGCTGCGACCCAGATGGCTAGCCATTAGCTATTTGGCTCTTGTCAAACTCACTCAAGTCCTTATGCTTGCCCATTTTTCTGCTTCTAACACATGAACTCTGAGGACAAAACGTTAACTTGCTCCCTAATATATCCCACCCACTAACAGGTGCCAGGATGAAGAGATAATCAGTGTTATTTACTTCACCAGTCAGTGGTCATGCTGCTATGCTTGATTGGGGTGTGTGTGTGCATGTGTGTGTATATATGTATGCATGTATATATATATATATATATATATATATATGTATATGTATATGTATGTGTGTGTGTATATATATATATAGATGGATAATTGTGATGTATGACTGACATTGATACTGTATGATGGCTAATCTAGTTGAGGACTCACACATGCCTTAAATGATCCGTTATGAGAACTTCCATTTGCGGTTACATTTATTCAGCACTCAGTCACCTAGTGTTGCACTTACATTGTGCAAAGCTGGAGTCCTCATTCATTTAATGGAAGTACCCTACCTCTCATTTGTTCAATAAAGAGAGGCATCAGCATCTTTCAGATGGTCCGCAGGGCTCATTTAAAGGGCCTAGGGCACAAAATGCCTTATTTCTCTACAGGCTCTGCCTCCTGCTGATAATTATTCTACAGGCTTTTCACAACAATCAAACATGTTCTGCTCAGCAGCCAGCCGCCTGTGGATGCTCTCCAACTGTAATCCATGATTCTTGTGTCTTTAGGGGATTACATGATAGTTTTTTAGCGTCTGACTGCAGGAGTTGCTGATGTAGGATATATTCAAACAAGCTGCGGAAGCGCATAATTGAGATCAGCCACATGTAAGTCAAGGTTTTCTATAAGTTTTTTAGAGAAAACCTGATCAAAGTAAGATCAGAATTTTTTTTAATATGAGCATTCATGCTCTCATTAAAGAGAGACATGTAAATGGATTAATGTCATACAGTTGAGTAATATCTGTGAAATTTATCTGACTGTGTGGAACATGATAAATCTGAATTTGTTATACTGTATAATGCTGTTTTTCTCCTTTATTCCACGTAACATATTGTTTTCTAATATGCACTGATGTCCTAGCAGTGAACATATATCAAGGAGAACCTTGCTCTGCATCATTTTTTTTCACCTTCATTTATTTGAGCATTCATGCCAACGAATTACATATTGTATATTCTGATGTGAATCTTATGTTGCCATGCTAAGTCTCTGTTGTAGGAGAGATAAACATTTAGTGAGTTTATGGTTAAAGAAGGGTTAAATAAATAAGAAAACCACTATATGTTATGTAGGTTTTTCATGTGCACAGACTTCTGTCTTAAACTTTTGTTGCTAACAGGAAGTTTTATAGCAGGTAACCTTATAGACATTCGAAAAAGACTTTGACTCCCCTCTTAGATTTGCACCCATAATGTCACAGTTTTTACCCTAGATGTCATCAACCCTGTACCATGAGACTCATATCCAGGGGCTTCAGTGGCAGATCTTTAATAACAAGTGAGCCTCCTGGAGTGTTAGTTATGTTTTAGGGAAGAGAGATCGGAGGTTTGAGATTGAGTTTGTTGTCGTCTCTCCTTGCTCTCAGTGGGAGCTAAGCAGTGTGATGGATTAGGTATGAAGAGTGTCCGCTGGTTTAATGGCAGGTCCAAGGCAGCCTGAGGAGATGGTTTTAATCATATTTGCCTCCTCATTACCCTCCCGTCTGCTGCTTTAGTGCTGCGCTGGGAAATCAATGGCAAGCAACTACCCCCTCCCCAAGAACAATACCATCAAATGCAATAAACCAGGTGTCTTTGTCAACATGACTGTTGAAATTGGTGTCATTGCTTTACTATGTACATGGATGCATGTTGACAAGGAACGCCAACCAGACTGAGAAAAACTGAACACATATTGAATGCCATTTCTTTATAACTAAATGGTGCAAAACCACAGGAGATTATTATGAACGTTGCCAAAGAGATTGGCAAGGCGTTTGATATTGTTGATTAAAAAGTAGTTCCGTTGAAGTCTGTATTGACATGCTGTTATTTATTTCATTAACATTTTTTTGTTATGAATTAAAAAGGAAAACGAATTTCTCATAATATTCGTGGAGCAAGATTCAGAGAAGCAGAGGCTTTTCCATAATAAGCAGAGTATTGACCTTGATAATGGTCTGTTGGGGAAAGACAGCTGGCTCTTATCTCCAAGGAGACCTGCTAAAAGTCTGCAGTGTGACAGTGATGCCTATCATTCATTTAGCCATGACCTCATCCTCCTTCACTCTTAGCAAATCTCAAGTCTCAAAGCAGTTTTGCAGCAACAGTTTAGGAGGAGAGTGAAAATATTTTTCACTGTCTTCAAGTGTTCTTTTTCATGTTTTAATAGCACCAACATTTCATAAACTGCATGTTAGGTATAAACCAGTAAAATCTGATTGTAATTTTTCTTTTCTTATGCTTGGTCTTGAGTCTAGTGTATTTAAAATGTTATTATTGTGGCTGAGATCTTGAATGGTGTTTTGGTGTTGGGGCTAATCGAATAATTTGGGGGCAACAGGATTTGGCTTTAGTAGCAGCACCTGAATGAAATAAATTATTTTTTATTTGGACTTGCTGTTTATCCCCATTCATTCTCTTGATTGTTCAGTCTTTATTTTCCAAGAGCACATCATTCTTCCAGGGGCTTTTATTATTTTTTGTGGTCTTTTTTTCTTTTATTGAAACATCTCTGTGCCTATTACTGTGAGCAATGTGAAGGGGCTAATTGCATTTCCAGCAACCTTGTTAATGACAATGTTGTAATGGCTTTCAGCTATTATTGAATTGACTTTCAACATTGCCATTTTAGTTTACACAACTGCCATTTGCTTAAAAGCTTTGCCTCTGTACTTCTGGGCTGGCATGGTTTAATATGTGCATGTGATAATAGGTTTATTTCTGTGAGCAGAATTAGTTCCCAGAAGACTCCATGGGGACAGATTTTTCAAATGTGTTTTGGCTTTGGTGCAGGGCATATTATTTTATGAAGTATGCAGGTGTCACAGTTGTTAGGCATTAGAAATTGTATTTAGGAAGATGAAAATCTAAAAATATGTAACCAAGTCACTTTAATGGTTTTTGCTTCTATTTGTCTTTTAACTGACTTAACTCAGTTTTGAACAGCAGCAATTGTTGTTAATGTTGTAACGTACTTATAACTGACACGAAATCAGTCAGTTTATTAATATTTTTGTCACATTTTCAAAGTTAGCTATGTCAAGTGGCTCTTAGAAATTCAAAGTTTCTATGTAAACACAGCAAAACATAACAAAGACACCAAGATTGGAAGTCAAACTATCGCCATGTTTTTTCAAAGCCGCCATCACTGAGTCGGTGTCTTCAGTCACTGTTGATAATTTGAAGGGAGTCTTTCACAATGGAGCTGCATGAACAGATTTAAACACATTGTAATTACATGAAAAATGCATTTAAGATGATGTGCTTAAAACCCATGCTCTCTGTTGCCTAATGATACAGAAACATAATTGCTGGGCAAGAATGGAAAGGATAAAAAAAAAAAAATCAAAAGATTTAAAGCTGCAGCTGAATATCAGTCGTTTTTCTTTATGGAGATGGTGGACTTAGTTTTGGTGAAAAAACAAACAAAAAACAAAACAAGTAAACGGAAATCTTAAACTCTCCGTTTCATGTTTGCCTCTCTAATTTAAGCTAATGTCATGGACTTAACCAGAGTGTCATAAGAACTGGCACATAGTCCTTACACTTTTAATAAGTGCGTCTTTGAGTCGGTGTTTCTATGCACAGACATGCAAACATGCTCAAGTACTCCCTATAAGCCCCAGCTGCTAAAGTGCTATATAAGCATGAAATGAAGTGGGAAGCAGGCTGAAGTTAGGGCACATGTTTCCACCTTTCTCCTCTACTGTTTCCTTGAGTTATTTATGAAAGAATGTCATCCTTACTGCTGATAGTTTCTCAGTAAACATGTGTAATTTTCCATTTTTATGCAGTGGAGACTCAGAAAAGTTATCCTCGCCTTTTGATTTACTTCCACACTTGAGGCATAAAAAATGAAAATCTAAAAAAAAACTTGTAAGATATTCTTCTATTTTCTTTATATTGTTTATTTGGGAAGTAGCAAGTCTCAAACTCCACTCCACAATTTGCTTATAGTGGATTGGGTGTTTCTTCCTCTTGCCTACACTCGATGGATTCTCTACGGGGTTTCAGGTCAAGTGCGTTTATTGGCCAGTGTCAACACAGTTACAGCAAGGTTAGCAAAACATCAGGTAGTAGTTGTGGCACCTGCTGGAAAAGGTATTAGCATCACCATAATACTTATCAGCAGAAGCATGAATTTCTCTAAAATTTTCTGGTAGATGGCTGTTTTGACCTTGGATTTGATAAAACACAGTAAATCAACCTTCACCAGCAGCAGATGACATGGCAGCCCGGATTATTACAGATTTGGGAAATTTCACACCTTGGATTCTGTGCCTCTGCAGTTTTCCTCCAGACTCCAGGACTATCATTTCCAAATGAAATGCAAAATTTATTTTCATCTGAAGACTTTGGCCCACTGAGCAACACCCCTTTTTCCCTTAGCCCAGGTAAGAAACGAATGGTCTCTACTTCAGGAGTGGCTTGATATTACAAATCCAACACAATTCAGTTCAATTTAGTTTTACTATCACCACATCACAACAGCAATCACCTCAAGGCACTTAGTTGCTTAAGGTTGTCACCCTTTTCCTGAAGATGTCTGCACAGTGGCTTTTGATGCACTGATACCGACCTCTGTCCACTCCTTGTGAAGGAGTTCTTGAATCGAGTTTTCTTGGTAATCTTTTCAAGACCGGGGAAAGGAGGATTATCCATGCTCATTGACTAATGACTTGAGCTCAGTCAGATCCTCAAACATCACATCTGGTTTCAAAACAACAAATGGCAACAGTGAAAACACCACTCTCACGGCTTCAAAACAGGACTTAACAAAGGAACGTGTAATGTCACACTATCTAAATCCATCATCCATCCTGTCTAATTATAATTTATAAAACCAATACAAAAAAAAACATGCTCTAACTGTTGTTAATGTACTTATGTTAGATGGGAAAAGTTGAAAATGTGATCAGCAATGGTATAACAGATGCATTCACGCGTTTGTGGGTTTTGGTTTAGACAAGTATATTTCTGTGCGTCTGTATGGGTTTTTGAGTGGATGCGCTATTCCTTATGGTCTTAAATGTGTATGTGCGTGTGATTGACAGTGGTGCCTGTTGGGTGTGACAGTGTGACAGAGTGTGCTGATCCCTCAGCTGGCCCTGCATCACTACATTTCTCCTCTGTCCCAGTTCATTCCTTTCATCGCCAACTCTACATTTATCTCACTTTTCATTCCACCGGGCAAATATGTCTTAGTGTTCTTAACTTCCTGTCGTTTTGTTGTCCTCAAAGTGTTTTATTGCTGTTAACCATCCTACAGTCTGTCTAATCTTTCTCTCTCGTTCTTTGTTGCCTTGGGAGTGCTACAGTTCTCCCTGCAGAGGACAGCAAAGAGAACAGATATTCTTCAATTACTGTGGCAGTATTTCCCTCTTCAACCTTGAGCACTGATTTTGGATACCTACCTGACAAAACGTTCTTCTGAAAACGACAGCTTTCCACAGTCACAAAATGTGTTTTGAATTTGAAAATATGTTTAAGGTTCAGTGGGACTCATTCACTTGAGCTGCTGTTGTTGTTGTTGTTGAGCTGTTGTCTCCTTGCCTCTTCCTTTCCAACTGACTAACCATTCCTTCCACACTAGGTGATTTAAAGCTTCACTGGTAACATGATAGGCCCCAAGTGTGTTGGGGCTCTAAAGTCTGATTTTCTTCTTTTGCATCAGGTTGTCATTGGATGTGCTCTTGTGGAAAAAAACAAACACACAAATAATAAGGTAACTGGACATCCTGAGCAATACTGTATATTGAGTGCTGGTGGAAGAGTGCCCCCTTTTTTATATATATTGCAAAGGCAACATGAAGTAAGTTAAGAAGCTCAGTCACTACCCTGGTAGCCATTTGCAATAAGATTTTTTTTGTTATTCTTGATCACAAAGCTAAGAAGAGAATATAAATGTTTTTGGGGTTTTTTGCAGTAATGAGTATGCACCAAGTCTCCTTTCCAATAGCCAGGCACAGAGTAGTTGTATTTTAAAATCTAGTAAAGCTATTTCCAGTTCAAGCTGCTGAACCACCGACGAAATTTAACACTGTAAGCTAGTGTGGCTGGACCACTGGATTACCTTTACAGAGAAGACTGAATCAGTCTCATAAACAGCCAATAGGGTGCAGCTAGGGGTGAGAGGAGAGCATCTTCCTTCATCCACCTCACCAGAGGTTTAGGAGCTTTAGGAGCTGTCCTCGGTTCTGAATTAGACATTCAGGTTGCAGACAGTCTATAGCTCTTTCATTGGCCTTGAGGCTGTTGTGTGGCTGTTTTTCATGTTCTGCTACAGTGCATCCACAAGTGGTTTATAGAGTCCCTGGCACAATGTTGAATAAAAGCATCAACAGCACTTTGTACGTGCAGTGTTTTGAAAGATATCATACTTCACTTTAAAGGTACATGTACAGTCAGTATTTTTTAGGTTGTTTTTTTTTTTGTCTTCCAGCCAATTGCATTCTCATAAACGTTTAATTAATCTATTAAAAATACATAGGAGCGGGTGTGGGTTTGTAGAAGCTGCCATGTTCCCATATTTGAGTACAGTGGCTGGGAATGACATCTCCCTTCTGATGCCAAAGGTGTAAGAGAAGAGAAGTAGTAGGTGTTAGCCTGCTGTGGAGGGACATTTGTGTCTTCATCTACACTCACTACAGATGAATGGTGGCCAGTGTTGTTTGCCCTACAACGGCCACCATATCTCAGGTTATGCATTCGAATTAAGAAGTGTAAAAAAACAGAATTCACTTGACTTCAACCTGCAGTGGTCAGATTTTACTCAGTGTACCTTTTAGTTTAAATGCAATTCAGCCCTTTTATTCCAAATTTATTGTCCATGCTTCCACCGCTTTCTACACTGTGTGTGTGTGTGTGTGTGTGTGTGTGTGTGTTTGTGTGTGAGTGTGTGTGGTGTGTGTGTGTGTGTGTGTGTTAAACATGTATTTCCTCTCATACGTTGGGTATTTTGTCATTGGAGTCTATGGAGCCCTGGAAGTTATTGCTTGTTTTCTCAGTCTGGTTGAGTTCACATGGATCCACCATAATTGCATATAAACATTACACATGTTTTTCACTCCATTTAAAGTTGCAGCAACCCCCTACGCACCCCCGCTTGTCCCTCTGTCACAAAGACTACAGTGCTGCAGCCAAACTAATAAGTAAGCATCTTTTGATGCCTATTTTTCTCATCTAGTATAAATGATGTTTACTGAATGTCCGTTTAAACCCTTTCAAGCCTCTGACCTCTCTTCAAGCCCGTGACCTCTCTTCATCAAGTGAATATCCATCTGAGACGAATTTTTCTTTTCTTTTCCTTTTTTAAGTTATTTGCCTCCTTTGACAGCAGCTTTTCCTTTTACTGGTTATAGTTTTTACTGTGGTTGTTCTAAAGTCTTCCATTTCACCCAAAAGTGTGTCCCTCATCCTGTTTTCATTGTGCATTTATGCCTTTGTCATCCCAGGAAATGTTGCACCTGGTGGCAAATAGAATTGGAGAGTGAAAACAATGCTTTTAGGGAACCATTCTAAATGCAGATGATTTAATTATTCTGTATCAATTACATTGTGCAATCAACACAAACTTTATAATAAAAAAGACTTTTTACATATAACATCTTCATTTCATCCTGTCTCAAGTCATGGTTTATGAAAATGTAAAGCAAATAAAAAAAAATTTAATCATAGATTTATGTGGCCAAACTTAAAATTGCAGATTTCATTTGACATTACTGTACCTCCTCTCTGTATTTCATTGCTCCCAGTGGTCCTAGAATTTATAACCCTAATGTGCATGTGGGTGTGCTGCACAAACAGTTCCTCAATTTTTTTTAAATTGAATAAATAAAAAAATACAGTCATTCATTCATTGTGTGCGTCGACAGAAAATGGTTGGATTGAATGGGTAATTGATTTAATTTAGTTATTCTAAATTAAATATGAACGTGCTCAGTTAATATTGAGCATAAGTGCTGTAGCACTTATTTTCCATACATAAGAGCCAAGCATTTGTATATATTATGCAAGGTAAAGTTAAGCTCAAGGGGATGAGCACAATATTATCTAGTGGCCCTTTTGTATGCTGATTTGAGATTTGCTGATTCATTGTGTTGTCATGCATTTAAAAAAAGTCTGTTTTAATAGAGGGCTGCAGTAAAATTTGTACTCTACAATATTCTGTTGTAATTTTTACTTGTTCAGTTCTCAAAAATGTATGAACCTATTTCCATCCTGTTAGTTGTTCTGGCAGTCAGACTAAAAGCATCAACCTTTATACTTCAGTAACATTGAGTTTATTGCACTTTTAATGCATTATATTTAATTCCAAATGTTCCAAAGAAAGTATAAGTTCGCAATGTCCTACAGCTATAAACTGTGTGCACTGACTGAATAAATGCGTTGGAGATGCACAGTCTACCCAACGGCTCGTGTAATTTTTGTCTAATGCTGAGATGTAGTTTTAGTCATTATTGAGGAGGGCCCCAAGGTTGAAAAGAAAAAGAAAAGATTTTTTTTTTATAAACGTGCATGAAATAGTAAGTTAAAAATAAAATAGTAGAATTCACAAAAAGAATACTTGTTGAAGAGAATATTGTATTTGATATTAATTTATTGTAACCCGAGTTCAGAAAACAAAATGCTTAAAAGCACTGCATGTCAGCTTTTAAGGTTTTATTCCAATGACACTGACAGTGTCTCCTCTTTTATATTTTCAAACCTAGATATGTATAGCTGGTTTATTTACCTGCATTTGCTGTTGTAGCATCTGTCCTCTCATCCCTCCTTAAAAAACAAACTCCTCTGAAGCTTCTGATCATAATTTGAACAAAAAGGTTGTGAAAAAGAAAAAAAAAACTACATCTATGCTTGGCCAGTATTTATTTTGCTGTTTTTCTTTATTTATTTACATAAAGTAAAAGAAAACAGTCTGTTTTTGTTGTCTTTAGTTTCACTTTGAAAGTTTCTGCTATTCCATGTGTGGGTGTTTGTATGAATTCTTTATCTTTTGACTTTGTGCGTGCGCTTATGCTAATTGTGAAACATGTCAATATTTGAATTCTTTCAGGATATTAAAGATAGCGCCAGCTGCAAAATATATGCTATTAAGTCGCGTCAATGCAAATAATATCTTTGATTGAGGACTGGCTATTAAATTGATGAAAACTTAGGTTGCTATATGTTTCAAAATGGATCAAACCAAGTTCACTAGATAGCTCATGGTTGGACTTAGAACAGGCACTCTGTGAAAAATTAAAAATATCTGATCTACCTTTTATTCGCTTCTATATCAAGCGACACATCTGCTTTAAAAGTATTAACATAAGCACCTCTCTGACAGCCTAGTGGGAATTTTTGAAAATAACTAAGTCTTCACTAATCCCCTGTAAACTGACACCTATTTGGAACAATCCAGATATATGTCAGAAAAAGAGAGTATTAAATTTTTCGTCCTGGTACGAGAAGGGTATAAAAAATCTAGAACATATTATTCAAGATAGGAATTTTATTCCATTTCAAGAACTTATATCAAAATATGAAATTAGCAACAGTAAATGTCTAGAATATCAACAATTGAGGTCCATCATACAGGCAAGATTTAATTTTAATGATCAAAACTTGGAAA